>JZLH01S0028957.1:59202-75803 GCA_001188425.1 Eucidaris tribuloides | reverse complement strand
CAAAGGCATGGTTCACCCTGACGTCAAGTTGGTTTAAATAAAAGCAGAAAAATGGTATGGTAGCATCAGGAAGGGGGACGAAACGAAAATCCAGAGACTGTTAAATCAAGCCAGTAAAGTAGTAAATCGGCAGATCAGCCTGAATGAATTATGCTCTGCCAAGATCATACAGAAAGTAGAATTCCTACTAAATGACAATCAACATCCCCTCGCTGAATATTATTGCTGGATGAGATCTGGTAAGCGACTACAATCACTCAGGTGTAGGACAAGTCGCTTTTTAAATTCTTTTGTCCCATTATCAGTCAGACTCTGGAATAACAAATGAATGTTTTATTAGGCATGTAAATAACAAAACAAGTAAAATATTCATTCGGTGGAAATATTTGAATCTACAATAATAAGAACTTTGGTCTTAATGTCTTAAAAAAGTAGTGCGCAATTGATTGTTTTAACCTATCACCGTCATTATACACACTTGTTCAATTGTTTCGCTGAGAAATGGGAATGTTGAATGTCGTTAAATTAATGTCATTAGTAATGTCGTTAAGTAATAATTTAATTATACTGAGGGGCCGTGGGTCCTGCCCCCCCCGCCACACACACAGAAAACCGCATTGCACAAAAAATCGAAAAAAAAAAACCTCAACCGCCCAGACCCCCGGGCGAGCAAGGACTCACGGCCCCTAATTAATATGTCTTAACGACATTCACCATTCCAATTTCTCAGCGAAAACAATTGAACAAGTGTGTATAATGACGGTGATAGCGTTAAAAACAATCAATTTGCACACTTATTATTGTAGATTCAAATATTTTCTACCGAATGAATCAATTTACTTGCTTTTTGTCTATTTACATACGTAATAAAACGTAACTTGTTATTCTTAGAGTCTGAGCTGATAATGCGCGACAAAAAGAACTTTAAAAAAGCGACTTGTTCCACACCTGAGCGATTGTAGTCGCTCTTACCAGATCTCAGCCAGCAATAATATTCAGCGGAGGGGATGGATGGTGTCTAAGACGAATTGAAACTTTCTGTATGATCTTAGCATAACCTGCTAGCATAATTCATTCAGTTCTGATTCTGCTGATTTAATACTTTACTAGGCTTATTTAACAGTCTTCTGGATTTTTCGTGTTTCGTCCCCGGCATGCCGTACCATACCACGTGAGCAAACCATACAATTACGGTACTACTCAACAAACCGACTTATACCTCATATATCGTAAGTATCAATTTGGAATTTAATGATTTCAGCTTTCTGAGATAATACAAATCTAGCATACCCCTTTTGCAATTAACATCTTTCTACTGTTCCTCAGTTAAGCTTCTCGTCAACTATGACTGCGAGACTTAATAGCTTGTACAAACATTCAAATCACTAACCAGATTATATTTACTGAACCACCACGATCATCTTGTTCCTCCTTATAGGTCGAACACGATTTCTTTGTTTTCTTCATTCTTACTTTGAGAACAATTGGCATTGCCACAGTCATGAAAACTGTCGACAGTTTTTCTGTAGTCCTGTCATACCATTCTGATCAAGCCAAACAATAACCTTATCGTCCGCATACTTTCAGTATCTTAGTTGTTAAGACTTGCATGATTGATTATGTGTTTTTATGGCGGTACTCAGAGTTGTTGGGTCACGTTGGTAACGCTTACGTTATTCAGACTTGTAACAGACCAATTCTGATGATAATTCAATGATAAATGACATTAGAATCAAAATATTATTCATTTTGTGTCGTTTCATTAATTACTTTAATTTATTACCCCTGTTCATTATTTGTGTGTGTTTGAAAAACAAATAAGATAAACTATATGATTGTTTTGGCGCCTCAAACTTTTCAAGGTCTTTACTTTAGCTCATCCATTAAATAAAAAATCGCTTCACTTACTGCGATTTTGTGTGAAATAAACACTCGTCTTGAAAATTGGACGATATACATTGTATGAGAAAGAACTTCAGTATCAACAAAATAGTTCCATTAATTGATGAGCAGGGTGCTATTCATGTCACGAAAATTTCACGGCAAACGCGATAAATATAACTAAATAATGGAAAAGATAAATGGTACAATTATACGTGTCTGCATGTTCCTTATACCCATAATATTATTTTAGTTAAAAATATGTACAATTCTTGTTTAATATAGCTACTGACTGACACACTTTTGAGATATACATTCTTTCTCGATAATTGCAGCAGCCATTTGAGAAATCTTCACTAACCTACATGTATTCTATATTACAACAGACAATGTACCAGAAATGTCTCCCTTCTCCCGATTTTTTTCCATGATTTTTCTTTTCTTTTTTACTCAGCTGAAGTCGTTGGCACGCATCATCATACCAAGGCGTGAATGTTAAGTTTCCCCGGCAGTGCATACATATTCACTTAATGTAAGAAGAACCATGCTGATAATCTTTAAACCAGACACTACGATTGCGGATGACGTTCAGATAAATGAATAAATGCGAGAAAAAAAGTTTCGAAAAAATATGCTGATCACTATCAAGATTTCATACATGCATATCACCTTGAAACTTTAACCGGATGTTCATTGTCACACTACATTCCATAGTGGGAAATTGTGTATGGTAAACCGGTCACCCAGTTTCACGTTTAAAGCACCTAACAGGTCGTTTTGAAGTGCAATTGACAGAATTTCGCTTAACATCAAAGAAGACACATCAATAGCCCTGCAAGGGCAAGGGCCGCGCCGAAAGCTGGGGGGGGTGGGGGGGGCGGGGCACGAGGCGGCACTTGGTCCCCCAAATCAAAAATTTTTTTTTGGGGGGGGGGGTCAACCCCCGCCTATGACTAAAGCGACCTGTTTTTGCCCCCCCCCCACGTGCCCCCCTGAAAGAGTCGAAAAAAAAAATAATTTAATCATTACGTATTAATACCAAATATGAGCAATAAAGCAATTTCTTGTGTTAAAAATTTTCAATTAAAATAACCTGAAAAATGCCAAATTTCTCCTAAACGGGGCATTTAACACTTCTAAGTTAATTTAGTATATATATGAGGGCCTCTCGTCCTTCGACGAGTGTGCCCCGCTGAAATCATACCGTTAGTAACCTTTTCATTTTCTTCTATTATAAGTTGTCTAGCGATATAAGTAATATTTTCATGATTGAACAATGCGCGGTCACGTTAAGCGTTTTATCATGAATACATTTCAGACTAAAAACCGAAATGGCAAAAGTGGCATGTGGTCTCACTAATGCAAATGAAATCTCGTATGCTCGAAGAATAATACATTATTGGTAATAAGCGCACACCCACTTGTGACATAATGTACGTAGATACGTTCATGAGAGAAATGAAAAATTACGACTGATTCTGAGCTCCGCTTCGGCGGCCCCGTCGCGGGCGCATATAAATAATGTATAAATAAATTGTTTTCTGAAAGGGACTATTGCGAATGAATGTGAATTCTTATTTTAAATATAGCGTAATACAAAAATTAAATTAATCAGACTGAAAATCACATTTGTTGAAGAGCTCGCTCGCTTTGATTACCGTACTTAGTAAAATGAATTAAAGTTTTCATAAGTTATTGTGTTTTTATTCCCTAGAAAATTTGTTTAAAATGCCTTTATAATGCGACTGCTATACTCTATTTTTACGAAAAGAGTCCTTATTTATAAAATGATAACCTTTTAAATATGTGGTTACCATAGCCTAGAATCACGTCTTTTCTATGTCTATTCAAAAAATTTACCTGCCGTGGGAGGCGGCGTATCCCCCCTCCCACACCCTCCGCGCTCGCGTTGATTCGCTCTCTCGCAAGTATATGTTTAATCCAATCTTCATGCCTGAAAAATATCGTATTTTACCATGCTAGAATAATCGTCTTTGCTATCGCGTATTTTCAAAAAAGTTCCTGTGGAGGGATAACACCCTAGTATGTCTACTTAAATTTATCAGTTTGTCATATACTTCCTGTACTTCTTTTTTGAAAAACCTGGACTACACAATCCCCAATTATCTTTATAAAATATACAGTTCAAACCTGGTCTTAGTGGCC
This sequence comes from Eucidaris tribuloides, assembly GCA_001188425.1. Taxonomy (NCBI): domain Eukaryota; kingdom Metazoa; phylum Echinodermata; class Echinoidea; order Cidaroida; family Cidaridae; genus Eucidaris; species Eucidaris tribuloides. The sequence goes on along the minus strand of JZLH01S0028957.1, from coordinate 71,756 downwards.
AGCCTCTATATAGCCAGCCAACCTGTCTATAGTGCGCCACTAAAACAATTCCCTGGTACTGAGACAAATCGTGCGTTGAAGAAACAGGACAGTGAAACCTGTCTATAGCAAGCAACTGTCTATAAAGGCCACAAATTTGTTTCCCTGAGTATGGTCCACATATAGGACAGGTTTCACTGTACCTTTAAAATATGTATTACCATGCCTTTAGAAGTCACGTCTTTCTACGCGTAATTTCAAAAGTTTCCAATCGTCGGAGGGGGTATCCCCTTCACCACCCCTAGCGTCGCTTACGTTTCCGCGATAGTATTACTACTCAATTACAGTTTTTCACATAGGCCTGACTTCCTCATACATCTTTTAAAAAAAAACTGACTACAATGATTTATCCCTATAATTTTCAGAAGGTATACCTATAAAATGTATTTCCATGCCTAGAATCACGTCTTTTCTATGCGTATTTTCAAAAAGTTCCTACCGTTCGGTCGCTACATTCCTCGCATGTTTTCCGTCGAGCCCCTAGTACACCCCCGAAAAATTTCTGCCTCTAAAGCGCGCGATTGCCCGTCCACGCTCCCCCTGCCCGCTTAGGTCGCTTCGCTCCCTCGCCGAGGAACTCATACTTGCTCCACATAAAAGCGCCGCCCATCGAGATTTGCAGCCCCTCCAAAACTAAAGGAGTTCCGGCGCCCTGTGCCAAGCGGAGGCGCCAAAGCGTAAAATCATATAGGGGCGAAATCCTTTAGGAAAATTTTGCCTGCCAAATTTGTTTTCTTTCGCTGGCCAAATTGTGGGCCAAATAAGCAGCTGAAAATCGCGCCTCAGTGGCGGGGGGGGGGGGGCGCGGGATTGACGGAAACTTTTCGCGACCAAAATTTAAGCATAATTTGAAAAACAATTAGGGCGGCCGGCCCCATGCCCTCCCTTCGGGCGCCTGCCCTGATACTCATGTCGGGCCACGGAGCCTCAGATGTTAAATATAAGTAATCTTGGTTTGTTTTCTCTTATAGTTTTTATGTAATTCTTGAATGTGCTAGCTCTACAGTTACAGTTTTGAAATTCAGTAGCTTGCATCTTTTATTACCTGGGACGGATACATTCAAACATATTGCCTGAATAACATGACCGGATACTCGTACATGTTAGATGACCAAAAGAAATACATGCGGCAAACCGCATTCATTCAGGACATGCTCCCATATTGCTGTAGACATATTCTTCAAAAAAGAAAGAAAAAATGTAATCGTACACCATGGGTGGCCCAATTATGCCAGAACAGTGCATTAATTAACGAAGGCCTAACAAATAGGTACAACAACAACAACAACAACAACCAGCAACAACAACAAACACAAACAACAACAACAACAACACAACAACAAACAACAAATAACAAACCCCACAATGACACGTGCGCTGTTGCCTCCAGTGGTAGAGCGTGCCGGCCTCACAACGGCGGAGCGTTGGGGAGTTCAATCCCGGACGCCGTCAGACCAAAAGACGTTAAAAGCAGGGAGTTGCCTGCTACCCTGTTTGCTTTCAAAACGATTTTTAGGATAGAGGCAACTCGATCTGGCCGCTGCCCCTCAGCGCTCAGTGGCTGCCGGGCGCCCACTGTATTAAATGGGCCAAAATGAATTTGGAATGAAAAAGAATTGCTGACTGTCTGTTCTGATTCGCAATAAAATATGGAATTATTACTTAGTATTATCATAACCAATAACAAACAAAAACAACAATAACTACTACTTAAGTACTCACTTACTACTACTGACTTACTACTACTACTACTACTACTGACTAACTACCTTACTACTTACTACTTACTCACTTGACTCTCGTTAACAAAGAACACAGATCTAAAGAAATCTCGATATAACAAACAAACCATTCCGGTCCCGCAATCGAAATTTCCTAGTATTTTTTTTTCAACCTCTGATTTAACAAAATATCAATGTCCTATCGCCGCCCAATGGAGTTGTTTTAACGACAGTCTATCTACTACTACACTATTACTAATCATTGATGATAATAAAAATAATAATGATTAATAGACTGATAATATAATAATTATGACGTGATCGATGATAATGTTATTGTAAAAACACAACAGTTAGTGAAAAGCAATCGAAAATTCATTTTTGATTTTTTTTCATTGATCGTCAGCTAAGTACATTCATAAAAAAACAAACTGCTCATGAGTTAGTGCATTGTATTAAAGAAAAAAATTAGTGGAGATACGCCCCATCATATTTTAAATTTTCACCAAACCTCTTAAAGTGATATGCCCTAACATTGCTAGAGAATTCAATAAAAAAAAAACTGCCAAATTTTTGATATCGAGCTACATAAAAAAGTGCATAAAATAGCGCACAAATAATACACCCTAGCAGTACAACAGTTATGGGAAAATTATGCGCCACTGTTATGTTTGCTATTGAACAAACATCTTATCACTGCAGCCTGCGTATTAAAATTTGACCTACAGTGTGTCTAAAAAAAAATAGTCCAAATCGGCAGAAGATAAAATATTTAAGTATGTAATTTTCTCCAAAAGAATTGTGTATTTGTTATATGAAGCCAGAATAAATTTTCTTTTCTGATAAAATTATTTTCATTCAATTTGCTATTAGCAAGCTCGAAAGTTATGATTTACTTTTGTGCGAGTCAGGCAAAATCACCGTTTGTCCCAATTGTAGTATTGCCCGTCATAATGACAACATGGAATTGCGTAGTATTGTTACTTACAGAACTCATACAAATCGTAATTATTAAAATGAATAATTATACAAATAACAAATACCCTTTTTCCTCAATATGTTTATTTCTGATCATCTAGTAAAATAAAAATCGAATACAAATAACCCTTACTCAGCCCGGCATTAAATGCTATTGCACATGTCATGATCTTCTGTTTACCAGACTGCATTCAACTGGACATCATGTTGACCTGCATATCTCATTCATTTAGCCACTTTTGTCAAAGTTGTGCCTTTGTACTTTCAAATTATTTACTGAGATCAAGAAAATTTACAACCTGAAAAAAAAGCTATTCGTTCGCTAAATTAAACAATTACTCGATACTTTTCACACTCTCATAGGAGTTTCATTGTTAACAATATTAGTGGAGCAGATTAACTGAAAATCGTTCAAATATTGTGATAAAAGCATGAAATATTGACGTCATTGTTAGCAGTCCTTTTGGCGCCAACTATTACGGAAAAAGTACGCGGGCCACCCGCGAAATTTCCAAAAATAGCGGCCATCTTTTCGTTAATTATTCAAAATGGCCGCCAGAAATTAGTATTTCCATTCATAAAAATGCATCCCCTTGGCCAATATCGACTGATTTCGTGCGAAATATTATGTTTTGCATCACGTTGAATCAAAAATAATAATATATGACGCCATACATTCAAACTTCTTCTATCATATTACAACGAAAAATTCATAAAAATATGACTTTTCAAGTAGGAGAAATGTTTGAGTACAAATTCCTCACAAAAGTGGAAAGCCGTTATATTCAACCAAATACAATCTTTTAAAATGTTGTATCAAGCTAGTAAAAATAAGCTGTTGTAAGAAACAACTAGCAGTAGTTTGACCTAGCACAGCCGATGGGTATTGCTCTGCCAAAACTGCACTCCCACACATCTGCAGAAATTGGAAAAGCCACATGTCTGTACCTAAATCTGATCATTAATCTTAAAGAAGTTACCAGTGACAGACGAACTTAAATCAGACAATGTAAAAATGTCCTGGTGACTCTTGACTTTGACCTTTTTCAAACTCCAAAAATGTAGGTAGCTCAATTGGTTCCTCATACTACTACTTCGACAAGCTTATACAAACAAAATCTGATAAGCCTAATTCTCAAGCTTATCATTGGTAACGAGCTCAAATCAGCCATTGGAGCGCCCTTGACCTTGTACGCTTCAAACCCTCAACTCAATATTTTTATCAGTGACTCAAAGTACACATTTGACCATTTGAAATCCCAAATATGCCGTTCTTGGGTTTAATATTGTAGGTAACAAGTTGCAAAATCAGATTATATAAGCCAAGGCCTTGACTAACTTTTGCACCTTTGAACTTCTAACTCGCTCTCAACAACCTAATAACTTCTATTCGAGTGCCTTATTTTATCACTGCTGGCGACCCAAGTTAAAACTATTCCTGAGTTATTTCGCCAGTTAATGAACCAAATTAGACATGTATTCGGCTCTGCTGTCCTTTGGCTTCATGATCCTTTCAATTTAAACAACATCTCATCAGTTCATCTTTGCGTTATAGGTTATACATTTAACCTCACCCCAGTTTTAATTAAAAATCTAATAATCTGGTTCTTGAGTTATTCGCGAAACTAAGAAACCGGCAATGGACCGACTGACGGATATCCCGAAAAACAAGATGTCTCCGGCATGCTTCTTAATTCTAAAAATATGTTATTCAACAATATCTAAATTCATTTGCGATTTCGATAAAGAAGTATGGAACACTTAGCAAACAAAACTGCGAGCTTTAACAGAAATGCCAACCTCTTAAGCCATGCATTAACAACTTGTACAATAATGGAAATGATAATAATTTACATCTACTACATGGGCTGCTTATGCCAAAGTATGAGAAATATTAGTAAGAAACAATCAGTTTCATAGATTCCTTCAGTTCCTTTGTTTACATTTATTCTCGGCAAGCTATAAAAAAAATAATGAGAGAAACTTACTTACTGTTTAGTGCTCGCAACTGTACAAACACTGACAAGTTGTCATCAAAGATTAACAAGTTACATTTCATTAGTGCTATCGCCCAAATGAAAGTGTAATCTTCATTCTAGAATTTTACATTCCGGTTTAAGTCGACAGTTTTCTGTCAATAGTTCTTCTGTTTATTTACAGTCAGCATACATTAATAGCGTGAAATTCTTTGTAGACGCACAAACACAACACCCATAAAATCTGAAATGTCGTGTTTTAAAAAACTTTAGGAAGTGTATATTCCATCGTTTAATTGGTATTGCTTTGTTCATAATCACTGAAATGTTCCGAAGTAATATATTTTAGCTGCGTATTTTCATATTGCAACTATAATGCTTGCTGGTCTGACCCCACTTACTCCATTCCCGTCCTAGTTCATGCTACTTCTCATCATTATACGCCACTAAGATACATTATAAAAAACTTCCTCACATGGTGGGTGAATTTAGGTTCTATATTGTAAAAAAAAAAAAGGCCATTACAAATAATATTATGATTTGACACTGAACCAGAATACTGATGCGATTGCAGTTTATACAGAGTAATTGTCTTCCCCCTTCCCCAAAATGAATTGTTTTCCCCTTCAAAGCCGCTCACTGGCTGCGCTCGCTCAGAGCATGGAACCATGCCTGCAGCAGATACCTCTGAACTCACTTTGCAACAGTTTCAGCTAGTTTTGGGACAATATTTGGCATCCCGTCATTCACATTTATGAAAATGACCGGGGCCGTCGGCGCGAATTATATTGCTAACCCACAAAAATGTCATTTTGAGATAATCGAATTTTTAAAGTTTGCAAAAAATCCATAAACCACCGGTCTTGGTCAAGTGTCTTGCAATTTTAGTCAAATGAAAGAGCCTAAAACATCAAAGCATGGACCCTCTTGTGAATATGGAGGCAATAAAGATTAAGATAAAGTTGTAAATTTTTATGTCATTTTGAACATAAAATCAGCTTAGAGCACTCTATTTCTCCTAAAATTAATACACATGTAATCACATAGCGTTTTGTCATTCATTAAATTTACAGTATTATTTACCTATTATTATTATAACTACATACTTTATTGAATAGGTGGATTCTTGAGATGCTTCTACATATAAATTTCCACAAAACAACAAAAAAAATATTTTTTTGCTTTTCACATGAAATAGCTGCTAACCCACAGTAAAAAAAAGTGCAAAATTGCTTATAAAATTGCATAAGGAGACCGCGGTATAGGAGACTTATTATAATATTACGACTATAGCTAAATTCGTTCAAATCTGCCATAAATCTTTGTTTTACCAGCCTAACCTCTATTTCATACCGAAATTGCTAGAAATTGCAAAAAACTCGTCGCTCTGAAATTTAGGATGAATAGTATTTAACCATAGCACAAAAAACCTAACACCCAACACTGTGGCAACTTTCGAGTATCAGTGTATATAAAATGAATTTACATTGTTGCTTGTATTTGTTTATTTCAATTTCTATTATTTACTTTTAATTATCAATTAATAAAATTCATTAAGTCGTTCTTTATTATTAACTTATTTATTAACTTTATTCATTAAAATTATTATTTATGATTGTTTATTTATTCTATCTTTCTTTACTATTTAGTCTTCTTGGTGGTTGCTGTTCAGGGCTCCAGATGCCAATACTTGCCTGTGCCTACGTATATAAAAGCTGTTTTGGCTTGCATTTGATTCACTATAACACGCATTTTTCCGGTAGACTCCGAACTAGATAACTTCGTTCGAAATCTCCAACGGGTTAAGTGCCGCGAACATGATGCCTTTTTAAATTAAGCAACGGAATATCTGCTAACATGTAGCATCTGCCGGTCGTTATAAAAGTTTTAGATGTATATTCACAATTTTTCTGTAAATTCTGGCCAAAATACCCATTCACAGTTTCAGCAGAAAAATGGACAAAGTGCAAATTTCTGGTCTAAACTGCTATGGAAGCTTACAACTGAATTTGATTGAATTTTTGTATTCATGTTGTCCAAGAATGTGATTTTCGTTAATTAAAGCTAATGCGATACCACACACATGGTAAGAGTAGGTTTCCATTCAAACGAAATCTTCAAATTGCTCAATAGCATTGCCATGTAGGCACCAACCCATAGAACTATGGTAGTATAGCGCAAAGATGCATATGCTGCCCCAGACCGCAGCAATTCTGCTATAGGCCGTCCCATTTCACAAACACAGGCACATCTTCGTCTGCTCATCTACCCGCGCTCCATTATATCAACGCTTGAATTAACACGCTGACGGCCACACGCGTGCCCGCTTAACCAAGCCAAAGTCACCGTAAATTAGCAACCCAGATTTGCGGACAGTAAATGCTATCAGTAAAGCCGCCCGTTTACACTATGTTCCCGGCGGACCCACGGCAACCACGTTCAGGCCAACCGATGGACAAAACGCGGATGGACGTAAGACACGACGCGAAAGACCCGCTTACGGATCACCTCCAAGTGCTTGTTACGGCCATAACGTACTTCGAGTTTTACTGCGTTCCCCTCGTTTTTTCCTACGGCCTACTAGGTTTCTTCATCCTCAACCGTCACTTACCTTGGCAAATTTTTGACGGTTAAAAAATCTGGCCCGGCATCCACGCAACACGGACTGTCACGCTTTGGCCGCCCCAGCCCGTACCTTCCGCGTGGTCTCACGTCCATCCAGTTTTGTTCCACGGCTGGCCTGAAACGTGGTCGCCGTGGCCGCCGGGAAACATAGTGTAAACGAGGCTTTAGCTTATCTTTGTAGCATATGAAGACCATCTCAAACGGACGTTTTACGTTGAAAGGCAATACAAATTAATGCTTTTATATTCATTAATTAAATTTCACATTCCATAAAATTGTGTCTTGCATCAAACAGCGGTCAAAACAACCGCTAACGCGAGCTATTGGAAAGGAACCAGGTCTTCCGCTACTGGAGACTCCCAAGCGTGTTGTAGCGTACAACATCTGTTTCAGCTGCATACTTATGGTGTTAAACTTTGAAGCAATATCACACATTTTATAAAAATGCAGCTAGAATGTTTGCCATTTCGATACAGCATTGTCTATATTTGGCAGTTTTATGCAAAGTTTGAGTCTCCTGACCAAAATGTTTGAAATAAGTATAAAAAAACCTATATATTCACTTAAATAAAATTTTTGATAAAAAAACGTAAAAAAACTCACATTTCTTTGGCCTTAAAGTACTGTCAAATTTTCTAAGCACAATCCAACAAGTGTCGGTATCATCTTGTAGAAAATTCAAATGTCTTCTAAAATGATACCATAACTCATGGCTTATAGGAGGTTCCATTCAGAAATAATTTTCAAAAACTAGCCTCAATATAGTTTGCACATCGTGCCATTTGAAAATGGCCCCATAACCACCATTTTGGGAAATTTCAGCAGCTGGCCCCGCGTTTATTTTCTGATAGGCGACACCCTCAAGAATATTCCATGCAAAATTTGGTCGTGGCTGTTTATCACAATTTGAAACGATTCGACCCAAAATATGCAGTTATTCTTGCTCCACTATATGCCAGAAACTGCCATGCACATGTACAGCACATAACTGTATACTGCGCGACAAACTGCGATTTCGCCGTCATTGCAGAAAATTCAATATAATCTCAATTCTGCAACAACCAAATGCACATGAAATACAATTGCCACTGCCGAAAGTATATTTTTTAGCTTTATGACAATACCCAACTGACTAGGTTGTATATGTTTTATACAATAAAAAAATAATTTTCCCGATTGGACCATTTTTTTAGAACGCACTGATATAACACAGATAAGTCTAATGGCAGCGAAACAGATCAGGGTCAGAAGAACGGTCTCGCCTGGATAATGCTAGATTTTCACTGTTTGGAAACACTAAATATTCTCTGAAGATTTTTTGTTCAGGAATTCATTGTTGAGACTGTATCAAAGACATTAGACTATTACGTGTGACGTTACAAGCCCACAAACCTGTCGGCGTCCCCTCTCGTTATTAATTATTTAATCAGTAGTGAAGCGACCACGGACCGTCATTTGGGTCGCAAAACCCCTCCCCATTCGCATAGAACAAAACATAAACCTACTTTTATTGCGAAGGCATAATTATTATGGCGATTTACGAAAATGATTCGGTTGTGGTCAAAAATTTCTGGTCTAGCAGTGACCTGTTTTGGACCCCCAAACCGCATTTTGCGGACAAAATCACGCTTTATTCTATTTTTTATGACTCAAAACTGTATAATTGATGTCAGAGTGCCATTCTTGCGGCGATGAATCTATATTCCTTGCATTGTCTAAAAAGGCACGGATGGTATTTGGTATTCGTAAACAATGCTAAACTAAAGCGGCGTGTTTCTTGGGCAAAAGTTCATTTTTTGGCAAAAATAATAAAAAATTTGCTGATTTCTTTAAAAAGCGGAACCACCCCCGCCTCTAGAATTTTATGCCCTGTTGATAATAGATCACTATTTAATGAACCCTGTAGCGCACAGCTCTCTGAATTGTTGTTGTATAGCGGTCTTTAACACCAAAAAAATAAATCCTGGGTGTTTTACACGAAAAAATGCAAATTTTGTAGCTCAAAAATGAGAAAATCCATTTAATAAAAATCTGGCCAATATCATTAAAATATATAGTAGGGCCTATATTCTTGTTACTTTTTCGGTTATATAGAGATAAGATTTACGAAAATGGGCATATTGTTCAACAGATTTTAAGTGATAGGGATTTTTTTACCACCCCCGCATTTTTTTGAACAAAAATTATGATTTTTCTATTTTTCATACCAAAAGCTGCTACAATTTGATGTGAAAGCTTCCGCGTTCTTGTTATGGAAACTATATTTCTTACATTGCTTAAGAGTCCGGATGTAGTTATTGTATTGAAAACGATGTAAAATAAAAGGTATTTGGGACCGGGGAGTTCGATTATTTTTGCGCTGAAAAATTAAGAAACATGTGATTTTCTTTAAAAAGGGTTTCTTTTAATTCCCCAAGGATTTAGTTTCGCCGCTAGCGTTAATATATTTTAGGCATCGATATTTGCATGAGTCTATGTCTACGGCAGAATTTATTAAATAGTGGAGCAGATTAAACTGCACATTTTGGCGTCGAATCGTTCAAATTGTGCATAAACAGCAACAATTTTGCACATATCTTCCTTCAGGGCGTGTCATATCAGCAAAATAACGCGAGCCCACGTGAAATTTCCAAAATGACGGGTCATGTGGGGCCATTTTTTCAAAATGCCGCCTTTGTGCAACCTACATTGAACAGTTTGAAATAATTGTGAAATGCGACTTCCTTATAAGCTTGAATATGGTATTCACTTTAAAGATACTTAAATTTTCTACAAGATGATACCACACTATCTGTGCGGCGAAGAAACGCTGATTTTTACTATTTTTTCAAAACTTTGAATATTCAAAGGAATTGATATTTTACTCTTTCTTCAAAAACATTTGCCAGGAGGAAACACAAAACTTTTCAGTAAAAACTTACCATAATATATTTAATTGTTTGCCAAAATTGCAAGTTCACTACGTTTTAAAAGGTTGTCATATTTAGCTCCGAAATAAACAACATGGTATATACCCCAAAAACGACATCGCTTGGGAGTCTTCGCGTAGTGAAGAATAGTGCTCTCTATAATGCTCGCGGTATAGTGGTCGTTTTGCGACCGTTGTTTGATGCCAAAAACACAGATTTATCTGATGGAATGAAAGTTAAATGAACACAAAATTTGATTTATTACATATCTGATTTATGAAACATCCTTAAAATTGTCTTTATTTTTTTTGCAAAGTTGCAGTAAGTGACCCTACCAAATACAGTTTATCGTCCGCGTAAAATCTGGTGCCTCTACCTTCACGTAAAATTTTGCGTTGTATTCAATAGAGCACGTGCGTTCACTGCGCCTGTGGAGACCGGTGAGGGGTGTTCTTAGTGCATAGGGACGCTACAAACAACGATGCCGCGTGGTGGAAGGTCGTAATCGACTGAACACTATAATTCAGTATGTAATAATGCCCATCTCTTCGAATTGGCCTATCGCTGCTGCATGTAAATCTATGAAACCAACTTGAATCATCTTTTTGTGAATGGAAAATTGCGCGATTTAAATTCTTCAGACAAGGTAAAACCTGTTGACAACCATTGAGAATTAATAAGTAATCCGGCGTGTCTTGCTTCACCCACAAATCTATGCAATTCTGCGGTCAAATATTGTGAAAATGATTTCATAAAATATCATTTTGCATTATCCATAGATGTTTAGCATATTCTTGTTACTTTTTCCAGTTTATTAATATCATAAGTTACAACATTTAATACTTGAGATGCAACATAACCAGCCCACAAAACCGGTAAATTTGGCCAGAAAAAAATCAAACATTTTAACCCTAAATTAAGCAATATATGTTGGGTAAAATATTTGGCCATCTTCAGTTAGTAATTAATTCTTGTTTATGCTACAGACGACAAGTTTGTGAGCATTGTTGCTTAAACCGCTCACATTCATTAAATTTGAAGAGTTCAACATGCTAGCTGCCCCGGGCCCTTACAAGTAAGCCATTTTAGGAAAGTGCGTTTCTCACTCAGAGTATCAAAATTTTCCTAACCAAGTGTCTGAAGCAAAAAGCATTGCGTGCATAACATTTACTCTGTATTATGTTTATATAGGTTTAATAAGCTGGATTTCAGCAGACCGACGTCCAGCAGATAAGTTAATATAAATATTAAAAATCAACCATCTATCACACATTATATCAAGTTTCTGCATGATTACAAGCTTACAATAAGAACAAATAACATTACTTGAATTGAATCACCTTCAAACGTACGATATATACGTTTTTTTCATTTCCTATAAAAGCAAAAATTACACAAAAGCAGCGGGTCCCTATAAGTATTTGACAGTAAAATATAAAGCCATGAAATGAAGGGAAAGTGTCAGAATTGGACAGGATTTGCCTGTATTTGAATCCATTTCTGATTCTCTGTAGAACTTGGCGACAGACAACTCTATTGGTATGATAACAACCATCTCTTTAGTATAACCTTTTTCCGTGCTTAAATATAGGAAAATGCCCTTAAAAATCTAAATCAACATATAAAAACTTTTGGAAATAAACTGCCCTTCGATTTGACAAGACACTAAAATAGGTAAATACATGACTTCTTGTATACTATAAATACGCATCCTGTTAGCACAAAAATTATTGCAAACACGTATTTCATGGCGGCCTTTCAAAATATGGCTCCTGATGGGCCGGGGCCGATATAACTATCACTCCCATACACTTACGCGTTACCGTCCTCTGCTCATATTTCTTTAGAAAATTTGTCTGCCTGATTCAGAGGCTATAACACATTTCCTTGCAATATGCAGAATCACTCTTCATTTACAAAACGTGTATCATATGCGAATGCTATAAAATTGATCTTTTCTTTATCTCCCCTATAGAATAAATAGAAATGCTTAACCCTATTTTAACTGGGCCATTCAGCACCAGGTTTTTACCCCCCCCCCCCTTCAGATCTCGGCCGCAGATCGCCGAATCGCCGCGAAAATTTGCATGCGCATAGAGCAGGATGTAAACTACACGACTGTATATATATACAATTTTCTAACATTTTTTCTTCCTATTTTTAAATAATTAATTATCGCAATTAAAGTGCATGAAATATATGTATTCGCCTATAACTCACTTACAATAGCTAGTAGAATACTTAATTTTTAGTAAAAATATTCATTCTGACCATTTCTTCACAAAAATTATCTACAAAAAATATGC
>JZLH01S0028957.1:43281-54092 GCA_001188425.1 Eucidaris tribuloides | reverse complement strand
GCCGATGTAAACTGAGCGACGACTGTGTAGTAAAATTTTCAAAAATTAAGGTATTTTCTTATTTTTTTAAGTAATTAATTATTCCAAATAGAGGTGTATGAAATTATGGTTTGTGGCCGTATTAACTTCTCTAACTATAGCTGGGGAGTTAGAATACTAATTTTTTGGTAAGAAGTATTCATTGCTGACATTTCTCACAAGTTATCTACTAAAGAAAATTTTGCGGGGCGAAGTCGGAGAGTAATTTCTGTATGTATTTTATTGTTTTAGTCGAAGGTGTCTTGTGAGTGTTCGTGTTGTTTGTCGAGCCTTTTGATTTTATTGTTTTTTCGATGAAATTTGTTGGCACACTTTGCAATCATTAAACAAGCATAAAATCCAATTCATGTCAACCAGTAAAAGCAAGAAAAAATGTACATTTATTAGAGGTGTTTGGCGCTGAAAACACAATTTCATTGATTTGTGACACGAGAATATGCACATTTTGAGATTTTTGCTTGGGACATGCATGTATGAGAATCATGCAGGGCATCGTGAACGGTACGGTCGGGTCCCGAATTTCACGCAAAAACGGGGTCGTCAAAGATTGTCGCAAGACTTGAAGAGTAAAAAGTCGCGGAGCGACTGTGATCAAAAAAATTTCGCACGGCGGCGTGGTGCTGAATTCTCGAGGGGCGGGTGCATACAATTGATCCCCCCCCCCCCCAGTTAATATAGGGTTAACTTTCTTGGGTGATCGACATGAATTCTACAAAAATCATTTCCTGTTTCAGCATTTCTTGGGAAAAAATTCACCCATGAAGCCAAGCCAAAATGACCCCTCACCAGAGAAAAGTGGTACATGTACCTGCATGCAGCCCCCCGACCCAGGAAGTAGGAGGGGGCCCCACGCTTTCACACACTGATTAGTGAACTGTAAGAGGTGACATTTATTTTGTCAATTTTCACATTGTGAATTATTTTAGCTTAATTACTTTATGTGCTCAACTTACAGGATAAAAACCAAGAACACAATCTTTAACATACCATACCTCAAGGGTTAAGAACCATTGCAGTAAGAATAATGGTATTTATACAGAAGATGAGTGTTTATTTCTACAATTATATACATATGATACAATAGTACAAATGATTTTAAAACAAGATAGTGAAGAAAATATGCTAGTAACAAGCAATTAATATCTTTCTTTTCATATTTTGGTTATCTTTCCAGAATATAGTATCTGTTGATCCTGATTGTTTTAATTTAATTTTTTTTATGTGGTTTGGGCTATTTTCATTTTTGTATGATGCTGCTCTTCGTGTATTGTTGGCTAAGTGTGTTACATAGCACACATTAATGAACTAGAGTCAAGTAATTTCATGTAAGTACATTCTTGCTTCTTTCACTACTTTCCATTTTGAGAAGCGAACCCAACTTCCTATAAAGACACAATAAATAATAATTCAGAAAATAAAAGCAAACGAAAAAAGGCTCAATTCTGATTATGTTGTGATTGCAATCAGACAAAGTTTTACAAACACTGTTTAAAGGGAAAAAGTCATATAACTAGGAGATGAATGAAATTGCTCATGACTAGAAACTTAGGAAATAACTTATTTTAAAATTCATCATCACAATAATATATACAAGTATGTACATTCTCATATATGAATTGCTTTCTTTCACAAATATACAGTTATACAAATATACATACATAATATAGTACAGTTTATGTATTTCATCTACACAAAAACTTCACACTCTATTATCAACAGTCATTCCAAACCGATGTTTGAGAATGTCGGTAATGCCTTTAATTCATCTCTTAAATTCTCTTTGAAGGCCTGGGATGAAGTTGTTCTTATCATGTTTATGTGTTTTACTCTACACCAAAGTTATGGTTGCAGATTTAATATAAAACTGATTCATAAAGCCCCAGCCCCCTTCCCCATACAAAAAAAAATATTTGTTTGCATTACAAATGTCATTTTTTTAGGGTTGGTCGGTCAGATTTTTTTCCCCCAATCCCCCCCCCCCCAAAAAAAAACAAAAAAAATATAAATATATATATATTTGGTTGTACATGTATTACAAATGCCATTTTTAAGGGTTGGTCAGTCAGATCTTTCTTTCTCCTAAAACATTTCATCTTGCAGCTTTTCGATATAAGTTTTGAGGTATTTTAGTTGTGAATTTAAAAAAAAAAAAAAAGGAAATGAGACAGCCCCATGACAACAGGTCAGTTGGTCAAGTACAACCAAACTTTTTTTTTGTTGGGGGGGGGGTGAAGGGGGCCTAACGATGCTAAAAACAAATCAGAAATAGTGTGAGTTTTGATTAATATTAGATATCAGATCCAATTTTACAAGTCATACAAACTTCAATCTACGGCAGAACACGTTATTAAATTTGTCATGAATTTTGATGACACCTTTTGAAAAGAGCAGAAAGTATATGTGCAGACATATTACACGATTAGTGTATTGAAAATGTTACCACATATGGTACCTATTACAACACATAATGTTAATAAACTTTTACTAAGTAATACAGAATTCAAAGCAGATCAAAAAATACACCAAAATCTTCTCTCTTTGCATGTTTAGGGACATATACCAGTACCACAATACTTTTTACGTGTTAAATCACCATATGGTGTTTAAAAAAAATATATATGAAGGCAGAGTTGGTTTCTATAAATCTGAGCAACTGGACATTATTAATTAGGTTAAGACTAAAATCAAAGTGGATGTTCTTTGGTTGGTGGGGGTGGGGGTGGGGTTATGGAGCAGTGTACTTCATCATTACATCATGTCACAGCTGGTTATATGACAGCTAAGGTTGTACTGAGTTACCATTTGACTATTGTCCCCACATATTTCCAAACCAGTTTGACACCATCTCTTCTGCTCTCCATACTCCACCCATGCAGGAAGAAGATAGCAACATCCAATGATGACATTGCAACTGTATCACATGACTTCATCATCACCATCCTCCTGAAAAAGAATAAAACGGGAAAGAAAGCTTGAAATCACAGCTGTACAGTAGGAAAAACAGTGGTGTTATGATTTTTTTTTTTAGAGGTAGCACAAAATTTGAAACTTTTCATTCTCCCTATCACATACAATGACTAGTCTGACATTGAATGCACCATAGTACTGATATTAGTGTTGCACGACTAAGTCGCAAAAAGTCGTAGTCGCGACTGCCGACACGGAGTCGCGACTCCGACTATCGGAACGCAATAGTCGACTTTTCATCACATGTTAATTTGCATTAAAAACTGAGTCAAAAGACATAAAACTTGAACAGAACTACCAATCATTTATCTACCATTTTGTGTCAGAAATGAATCCCCTATCTTTCTTCGATCGCAAATCAAACAGAACTGCCAAAATGTACTTGGATCAGCGTATAATCATACAATGCTATCATTGTACATGTGTTGCTGTGTACGTGTGACTCCGACTGCGACACCCATGCACCCTACACCACCAATCTTGAACACACTAAGACCTTGAACACCGATAGTCGACTTATAGTCGTAGTCGCGACTATTGGTGGGTGACTAGTCGACTCTCTAACATGCTGAAGTCGTGCAACACTAACTGATATCACTCCGCATAAGCTCAATTTACTGCCCGACTTGTTCATTCGAATGTCTCATTTGTATGTGTTAAAGGTTAGTGACATGATTGGGAACACTTGAAAATGCCTCAAGAACCAAATGAGTTGAAATGTATACCAACTATACACTAGCTGGAATGGATCTCCCAGCTGGAAGGATTTGCCTCTTATTTGTTTACTTAAGGAGAATCAAGCATAAACATAGGAGTATCTTAATTTTTTCCGGGGACGATAAAAATAAGCCCCATAGACAGCCACACAGCAGGTTTCCGAGCTACGAGTGATATAGACATTGTTTATTTTAGAATGAGTCAATGTTTGACTACAAGATTTTCACAGGAGAATCCTTGCATAGTTTACTTGATTCTAGAGTAGTTCCAGCCCAAGTTGAGGACTACCCCTAATGTCATTTACCTTTAAAAGATAAGATATTTAAAAACTTTATTCTACTAAACATTTTGCAATCACATTGTTTCACCATATTTTTTACACAGTCAGAGCTGATTCAACTACTTCAAAGAAAAGAAAAGAGGATGATCCAATTGGACTTAAATCTGTAGCCTTCTGCTTTCCAGGGCAGTGACACTACCATCAGGCTACACTTGGTAACTTGGTGACAGCATGGCATGGTTAACTGAATTCAATTACCCAGTTGAGAATAACCTTTCTAATCCTGACCTCATTAATACTTAAGAGCAGATTTCATGGGTATCTCTGATTTTCTGCATTTACTTAAAATAACATGCTAAGATAGAAACCATTTTCTTTTATGTCTATGTGAAATACTAATTCTGAGGGTCACAGTGTATTGAAAATACAGAATGGGTTGAAAATAGCAGCTATACTTTATTTCCATAACATATTTAATTCATTTATTAATAAATTGATAAATTGACTGATTGATTGATTGATTGATTGATTGATTGATTGATTGATTGACTGAGTTAGTTAGGTAGTTAGTTGGTCAGTTATTTCATTTTACTTATTTATCTAATTATTTTCATATATGTATTTAAATATAAATTTGGCTAATTCTTTTCTTCTTTATCCATTCATTCAACTGATTAATTAGTTAATTAGTAAGTTAATTAATTAGTTGTAAAATTACATCATCAATAGCTAGCAATGCCTACCTGATTGAGTTTCTTGAATTCTACCACCTGTGCCAGGACGTGTTCCAGTATGTGTTTAGCATCCCTGGAGTCAGCGGGGAGTTTTGTTGTGATGCCCAAGATGTCTCCACACTCACGGACGTAGTACTCAAGATCATCATCCGTACCTGATAACGACAAACAAGTCATGGAATTAATCAAGATGTAAAACAAACTTTCAACGCAGATTTTCTACCATACCTAAATTTTCGGCCTTCTTCAGAGATTATAAATTTAATTGATGCGCCAGATGTTGTTGTGTGCTGCGTCGGATGTGCATGATGCATACAGTTGTCTTGACGCATGTCGATCCGAAGGATGAGTGCACTGTAAATGGCAGATAGGTCAAGACCAGAATCTTGATTCATACTTGCTTCGCTCTTCCTTATTTGTAGCACTTCTCTCACAAATTGCAGAAAATCCCTGCCTACCAAATTACATTATTCAGGCTTTCAAGCGGACCATGGTGAAAAAGTACGAGAAGAATAGGAGCTACATGTAGTAAAAAGTAGGATATAAAGAGCTAAAAGGAGGACTGAAATACCTGAAATGACTACTCACTACTCCAGCATTTTATATGATCAATAGCATATTTTTTTTTTTTTTTGCGGGAAATGACTACTCACTACTCCAGCATTTTTTTATGATCAATAGCACTTTTTTATTTTTGCAGGGTTTTTACCAAAAAAGGTAGGAGAAAGTAGGAGAAAGCAGGAGTTTGGGGGGGAAGTAGGATAAGTAGGAGGAGAGTAAAAAAGTAGGAAAAAGTAGGAAAAGTAGGAGAGCTTGAAAGCCTGCTTTATTGCAAGATATTTTTTTTACTCCATAGCTCCGACTGAAAGGGCGCCATTTGTGGTGTTAAACTGTACTGATCAGCAATACGTTAAGATTCCAAGATTGTGCTCATGCTTTGCTTTGCTTTTCGTATTTGTAGCACTTCTCCACAAATCACAGAAAATCCCTGCCTAGCAAATTACATTATTGCAAGATATTTTTTACTCCTACAGATCTGACTGAAAACACACTATTTGTGGTGCAAAATTGCATCAGCGAAATGTTGAGATTTCAAGATTGTGTCCAAGATTTGCACATCCCCAGATGAACTTATCAACCAAATAAGCTTAAAGGTATTGGCTAACATTTACCGCATTTAAATAAATCTGAGCTACATGATTCCCCATGCTACTATTGTCTTTGATGAGGTCTAAAAATGATGCCCTGAAAAAATTGTAATTAAAAATGATTATTTAGTGCTTTAAACAAGTGAAAATCGGTAAGTTGATCGGATTCACCTGCCAATTTTCTCCCATAGACTTACTGTGTGTACACCTACGCGATTTAAACTCACCCCGAGTTTCCATTGTTTATTCATGCATACCTTGCCATTGGCAGTGTAACTTTCCAAACTTTTTTTTATTCTAGGGTGCTTATTTGTCCATATGAACACTGCAATGTAGTTCAGATATGAAAATTTGACAATTTCTTAAATTGAAGCTCCACAATGTTAGCCTATCGCTTTAAATCATTTATAACGTAAAGATTCACACAAATCTTCACCTCTCACTAAAGCCTTGGGGCTGAGTTACAATAATGACAATTACAGGTTCTTACATTTGTTTGTTATCTGTGCTAACCGGGCCTTCTCAGAGGAGAAAGATTCGTCCAGATCAAACAAGTCCAATGATGGAGGTGGTAACTCTCTAAAGGCTGGTGGAAACACCTGAAATAGATGGATAAATAAATTTAAAAAATTAAGAAATAGTACTCAAGCATTAAAATCAGGGCTGATTTCTGTAAAGCAGCCATTGTTAGCTGTAAATGATATATAGGTCTACTATAACTTTAAATGCATGCTGGTTATGAAAATTGTTAGAACAATACGAGGTCCCCCCCCCCCTCCCAACACACATACACAAACACACACTTTTAATGAAACTTACCCATTATGTGCTACTTCCCAACATTCCACTTGCATTACCTATTCCCAGATTTAAAACATTCTAGACAGGGTTTGAACACTTTTGAGCACATTTTCAAAATTTTCCAACTTTCCACAGCAGAAAAATCTCCATGACCGTTTTGACATTTTTAAAGCATGTATAAATATATTATCGCATTGCGAGCAAGCTCCCAATCACGGGTCACTTTACAGATATCTTCAAAAAAATAATTTTTCCTGACTTTTCAGAAGAAATTGATGAAGTGATTGAATTCCCTGATTTTTTTTTTACTTCTTGCTTCGGAAAATGTAATTCCAAATTCCCTGACTTTCCAGAAATTATCTGACCCGTAGGACCCCTGTCTAGATTGTGGAAAATTATCCCCATTCAAAGTAAAATTGCTGTAATGACTTACCGCAGGTTGCAGTGGAGGGAGAGGTACTTCAAACTGAGGCTGAATCAAGACTAGTGGTTCATGTTTGCAACTGAGTGCATCATATGCCCTGCACAAATAATGAAATGGTTACTAATATTAATCAAATCAATTACTGCAAGACAAAACTGACTGAGTGACCAAAACCACACGAAACACAAACTTGATTTGATAAACTCTTTCATTTCATGTTTTGCTAATTTCCTACACTTCTTATGCTGTACAAATTTGTTTTATTTCTGATATTTTTCAAAGTAGATTGCACTTCAGAATTATGTTTTGAAGTTCTCATGAATTGAAAAATACAACTTAACATGCAATGGCTTGGCAGACAGAAAATCAGTGTTTCATAGCAATTTAAAAGCAGTGTCTTCTGTTTGTTTTGAAAAAAAAAACAAAATTCAAAATGCCACATTGGCAACTATATTAATTTTTTCTGACGAGTCAGAGATTGTGGAGTAACTCGTTATTGGTTTTGACCACAAAGTTTCAGTTTTGGGGGCATAAAAATTGAACTTTCTTGTTCTTTTTGTTCAAGTATGTCATAGCAAAAATAATTCTGAATCGTGTGCGCATGCACGTACAGTCAACCCCAAACCAATAGGGCCGGATGAGCTTAAAATTAAAGTTAGTGAAAAACTATGTTTGAAACCAGTGGAGAGTTCATATAAGAGGGATTAAATTGACCTTCAACTCCACCCCCAACCACTCTCTCGGTCGATGCAACGTTAAAGGTCTGAGGTCATGGTTCACCCATCTTTGGGAACAACTTCAGTGTCTAGCACAGTGTGCCATCAAACAGGTCACTGAAATATCCGGCCTGTCTTCATTTCATACAAGAGAGGTTAACCCATTGCCTCCAAGATTCTGGAAATCCCATAGAGTTAACACAGGGCACATTCGTTTCCCATAGCCAACAGGTTGACTTGACCTCCCCCCCCCCATGTCCCAGTCCCTGTAGGCTTAAGGGTCAGAAGTCATGGCTGATTGTATGACCTTGGGCACAACTTGGGTGTCTAGCTTGTACAGTGTGCCATCAAATAGGGTGTTCAAGTCTCTGGGTGTGTCTAGGTTTTGTACAAGAGGAGTTACACTGACCCTCAACCCCCCCCCCAACTCTTGGTTGACGTAGGGTCAAGGGTCAGAGGTCATGGCTTACCTTATGACCTTGGGAACAACTTGAGTGTCTAGCTTGTACAGTGTGCCATCAAACAGGGTGTTGAAGTCTCTGGGAGTGTCCTCATTCTCCTGTAGACAAGTCCTCAGTTTGTCGGCCAGCTTGGCCGTGTCTGGTAAGAAGTTGTAATCCGATATCTGAAAACAGGAGGGGAATGGAAACAATTAGCACATGATCAACGACATATAGTAAATTGTTGGTAAGCCTAGATTTCAAAAATCATTTCTCCTAAAACTATCAACATTTAGGGGCTTACATCTTCCATGAAGGTACATGTGTTATATGCAGTGTTGGTGATTTAAATCAATGACGATTTAAATCAGTAACTTAAAATCATATTTTTTTAAATAAATTACTGATTTAAACCAAATCAAATGATTTAAATTGCAATTCAAATCACCCCTTCCAAAAAAAAAAAAACATTAAATAAATCATCCAACCCTGGTTACATGGTTGTAGGTATAAATGTACTGTGCTTTTAGTGCTGACTGATATTTGATGAAACAAATGTAGTACTGTAAAACCAGAAATGTTCGCGAGCATTAACTTTCGCGAATTTCAACTCCTCGCGAAATTCGCGAAAGTAAAATGCACGCGAAAGCTTGTGTCGACACATCTTTTTGAATGCCAATACAAGACCGTGTCAAATGACTCGCAGTATACTATAGTGCACCGTCACTTTATACAACGGTCGCAGTGCACTTCTACATTTGATGAAATGGTGTTTCAAAAGTATTAAAACAATTATTTTCTGTAAATTGTTATGATCAATAAAACACAAAAATGTTTCTTCCTACCAATGTGACATTTTATTTTTTTCATGCTCGGTAATTTGCGAAAGTTTCATACACGCGAAATGGCCGTTGGCTTCTATTTGCGAAAGTTCCATGTCGCGAAAGTATAGTGTTTTACAATAATTCCTTACGATAAATAACATTTAGACTCATTCAATAAAATGGTGATAAGTTTGAGCCATTACCCCTCCAGGCTTTTAGTGCTATCAATATGGTTGAGATTTTGGAACCCTATCACTTCAACAAAATAGAGACTTACTTCTACCTCCATCTTACCTCTCCCACCCACCCACCTTATCCATTGGAGACAATTTGATTTCACTATAACACACGTTTTCCACAGACCCCTACACAAGTTAACACATACTCAGTCTCCAACGGGTTAACTATCAACACATTATCACCACCATCATCATCACCATGACGATCACAATCACCATCATCATTGACATCATTATCATCATATCATCAGCACCACCACCATTATCATCACCACCATCATCACCACCAACATCATCATCATCATCACCACCATCATCACCACAAACGTGATCATCACCACCACTATCACTATCATCACCACCATCATTAACATAATCATTATCGCCATCATCATCATCACCACCACCATCAACATCACCACTATCATCACAACCACCATCAACATTGTCATCATCATTATCATCGTCATCGTCATCATCATGATCATAATTCCCGTCATCATCATCATCATTCTCACCTCTGGGTCCTCGGCATCTATTGCATTGAGTACCACCTCGTCTGTGGTTAACCACTGTATCAAAACCTCCATGATCTTGCTATTTTCCTCCTTGTCAAGGTACTGGTCGGAAAACATATGGACTGAACCGAGCACGGCCAACTTGCCTTTAGTGTACTAAACATCACGTCAAAATAAACAGAAAATACATTTACATGTACAAGTAGATAAACAAATAAATTGGTTTACTGACAGGGTTCATACACTTACACAATTTCAAAATTCCCTGATTTTCCATGAGTTTCCAGAGCAGGAAACTTTAATTTCCATGACCACTTTTTACATTTTTGAAGCAGGTAGAAAAACATCATTTAAGCTCCTAATCAAGGGTCATTACAAAAATATCTTGAATACATGCAAGTGATTTTCCCTCACTCTCCATAAGAAATTGGTGAAATTTCCCGACTTTCCCTGATTCTTTGCTTCTGGAAAAAGTAGTTTCAAATTCCTGGACTCTCCGGATATTCCCTGACCCATACAAGCTGTGATCTGAAGTCTGTTACATGGACTGTATGAATCTTAACATAAGGTATCGAATGAAACAGTTTATTCCACTCAGGAATAGAACTATTAAGACAATGTTTAACATTATGGACGCTTGATTCAGATTAAATAAGAGTAAAATTCTTATATAAGGGCTGTACCGGTATTTCATGGTTTAGATGAGGGGGGGGAGGGGCACCCCTACGTAGATGTCATAACCATGCGTGTAAATGAAAACGTGGAATTAGGGTAGTTTTTAAACGCAAAACGCGGGTCCGCATGGATCCACGTTTTGCATATCAAAATACCTAATTTAGGGGAATTAGGGGGTATTTTTTTGGATAAATCTGCGCTTTGGGGTATACCTGAAAAAAAATCCTTGGTTTGGGTACTTTTTTATTCATGTAAAATCCGCGTTTGGAGTATACCTGAAAAAAAAATC
>JZLH01S0028930.1:998-12514 GCA_001188425.1 Eucidaris tribuloides | reverse complement strand
GACAACACGTAAGAGATATCCCGGTAAGGGGGGCATCGATCTACAAAGTGTAGCCTACATGTCCGCAGCGAATGCTGAAAATCGGGGGGCTCGTGACCGGCCGAGCTGAAAAAATGGGGGGTTCTCTGGAACTGGAGCTAAGGCTTCAGAAAACCTGAAAGCCAATGCTCTGGCCGAGCAAAAAATCAGAAGCAAAACGGCAACTTTGGGGTCTCTGGAACTGAAAAAATCAAAAAAAATTTGTGGCCTTCTGAAATTGAGATGCTCTGGAACGGAAATTTGGCTGAAAAGTGCGGGGTCTCTGCGCGGGCACATACGTATCACAAAATTATACTAAGTGGGGAAAGGTTAATACATACCATAAATTATAGTAATCACAACCATCACACCATGTGCCAAATTGCAAGACGAGCCACACACAAGTGTTTTATTACTGTTCGCCCCAATACCAAGCAGTGTTTATGTGTACACTGCTTTAAAGGTTTATCAATTAAGGCAATGACTGAATAAAGCTCCATTGTCCGGGGATAAGCGAGAGAGCCTGGTTAACCGATGCCGTTATAACGAGGCACGAACTGTTTAATATGTGAAGTGTTAAAGGCAGGGCTCATTCTTTTGCATGCCTAAAAATTAACATTGTGTGAATACATACTGGCATATACTAGAAAAAATATCATCTCAGAACCTTTAGCAAAAGTGATAGGACTAGAAAACTGCAGTTTAGTGGAATTATAGTGACGATAGACTCTGATTTGAATTTTTTTTCTCGCTCAGAAGACAAGACAGAAAATCCTACCATAGAATGTTACTAAACGGCCATTGTTTTCTTTTGCCCATTTTCAAATTCTCAGTAATTACTGATCCCAGATCACAGACAGTGTCCTTCCATCGGATAGCCTGAGTTATGTTTCCTGGTCTGCAGGGATGTATGCAAATGAAATTCCCTGCCTTTAACTTCTTATGAACTCTTACCGCATGTCCATCAGGGAACTCGTGAAGATGCAAGTCTTTTAACACCAGATATAAAACTTTGACTGTCACTCGGCCTCATTATTACATCAACTCACAAAATGCACCTTCCATGATGATGGATGGAATTTTGTTCCCACTTTGTCCTCTTTTGAAGATGAAATAAAATTCGAAGATTTGTATTTGATATTTTGTTATTAGAATATTGATGTCTCATCACAGATGTTTTTGTGTGTTGTAGGAGGGGATGGATAACAGCGTAATTTTACTACGATTTGTATGTTGCCAAACTTTTCTTACATATATGCATTACAAGATTTCCCACTCAGAAATCATCAGAACATTTGCAAAAGAACTGACTTTTGTTTAAAAAAGGCTGCATGTTATGTTTTGAAACTGTTGTATACTCACAATTTCTTTTACACCTTGCAATGGTGCAAAAAGTGCACATTGTATGCACATGTGCGACTGTGTATTTGACTGTGAAACAGAGCAACTGAGTTCTGGACATTCAAAAAACGTAATCGAAGTTATAGTAGACTTTACATTTTTTGTATAAAGTATCAACTATCTGGTGATATGTCCTTACTTTTTTTATCACATTCCACTGTTTTCTTTTCGTGTGGGATGTCCAGAATCTTTCAAATTTAGGCTGTAGTTATCAAAGTGTACACCTTGAGATTACAATATGATTTTGCATTGTTCAATCCCTTAGTATGCAAATTATTAAGTTGAGATTCGGGGAGGCATAACTGTGAAATATTAGAGTGCTAACATAATTGACAGATTAGTGCATGTTCTGCCAGGAACCACCTCTATTGAACAACATGAATGCGGGCCTGTTGTAAGCAGGTCGCTGCTATACTTTATATTAAAAGTGTGTACATCACTCCGGCTTGAGAA
Organism: Eucidaris tribuloides; assembly: GCA_001188425.1. Classification (NCBI taxonomy): domain Eukaryota; kingdom Metazoa; phylum Echinodermata; class Echinoidea; order Cidaroida; family Cidaridae; genus Eucidaris; species Eucidaris tribuloides. The sequence continues at coordinate 10,642 of JZLH01S0028930.1, read as the reverse complement.
ATTACGTGTGGACAACTTGCGCGAACTAGGCGAGCAGTGCATCACAGCTCGTTGTTCTACCAAATAGAGGCGGTGCAGTTGCACTGAGTTATGGTTTGGCTATTGTCCCCTACAAATCTCTGAACGAGTTTGACTTTAATCACTTCTGCTCCCTAGATAGCAGTGTTAATTTAACATAATTTGTCTCACATGGAAACCAGGTGTAGTGGTCAAACGAACAAAAGGAAAAAAGAAAGATAAAAGAGAAAGGGGTGGCCTGTTCAGACAGCGTTGATCTGCATTAGTAGAGACAGTGATTTCCGTTTCAAAAATTGTTCTTTTTCGTTTCTGAAACCTGTAAATTTCCATTTCAACTGAATAAAAATGAAAGTTCTGTTTGTCATAGAAAATGTACACAGGAAAAAACATTTTGAATTCCATGTCTCTGAGATATATGGGAATTCATGAATTTTCCATATATTGTAAGACTCATACCTACCACCGAACCCAAAATGCGAAAATCACTGTACCTACATTAAGTGCAAGAAATTACTATTTTGTATTGGAAAAAGATTGCTCAGATTAGTCTACCTCCTCCTATATGGTGAGGATAGCTGTCTGTATGCGTAACTAATTTTCACAGTTTTCTAATTTCTCGAATTTGAGGCGTAACAACCGGCCCAAAAAATTTTCACTCCATGATATACTGGTGTGGAAGTGAATGCAAATGCCCAAATAAAATCATGAAAATAAACTCTCGCAAATTCTCCATTTGAAGCAAAACTGTGAAAAATATATGTACCGCGAAATTACATAGCATATACATATAACCCTGGCGCGACCACACGATGACAAACAGTAAATGATTTCCTTCTGGTTATCTCCTCTACTATGAAGATGACAAAACATGATTATGGTAATCTGTTATATGATGAGATAGTTGTATTACGCCACCATTTTCCTATACTTCAAAAGTTATAATGTGATTGTGATTAAGCTGATTGTTTCATGATCAGAAGGGGTCAAAGTTCATTCATTTAGTCAAGCTGGGGAGAAAAACTTTTGCAAAGAACAGCAGAGTTTCTGTCTTGTAGTCAAGACATAGCGTATCTTATCCACCAAGCATGAGCAAGAATTTGTTATAAACTTGTTTACTGCTCTGGTTTCTATGTTTACATAGCTGAAAGGGTACAAAATACTACACATCGCGTTATAAATGGGGATCTGGCATGTTTTTGGCCGTAGTGTTTTTGCAGTTTGGGATGCTTTACTGCCAAGATAAAATAAAGGAGTTTAAGTACTGCGAGCAATACATTATAAAATAAGCTGATCATGCCATGTGTTGTGTGTAATTTTTATTTGTGTGTCTCTTGTAGATGGGCAATTTACTTGGAATTATGGGGTGCTTGTGATGTGGATGTGATGTGATGTTTGATGATTATGTGATGTGATGTGATGTGATGCTGGAGTGTGATGTGATGTGCATTGTGATGTTGACTGTTGATGTGATGTGAACCATGTTGATGTGATGTTGATGTGATGTGATGTTAATGTGATGTTTGATGTGATGTTGGATGTGATGTGACGTGATGTGATGTTTGATGTTGATGTGATGTGAGTGATTTGATGTTGATGTCTGAGTGATGTGAATGTTGATGTTGATGTGATGTTGATGTGATGTGATTGTGATGTGGATGTGAGTGATGTGATGTGATGTGATGTGATTGTGATGTGATGTGATACCATGTTGATGTGATGTTGATGGATGTTGATTTAATGTGATGTGATTTGGATGTGTATGTGATGTGCGTGATTGTGATTTGATGTGATGTTGAGTTGTTAGATGTGGTGTGACTGTCACCCTGTCGATGTGGTGTGATGTGACGTAGATGATGATGTGATCGTGATTGATTTGATTTGTGATGTTGAGTTGGAAATGTGATGTTGATGTGATGTGATGTGATGTGCATGTGATGTGATGGTGATTTGGGTGATGATGTGTGTGATGTGATGTGATGTTGGATATGATCGTGATGTGATGTGGATGTTGATGTGCCTGTGATGTGATGTATGTGACGTTGATGTGATGTTTGATGTGACATGGCGCGTGACGTGACATGACGTGACGTTGGATGAGATGTTGATGTGATGATGTGATGTGCCATGGTTGTGATGTACTGGTGATCGTTGATGTGATGTGATGTGATTGTGATGTATGTTGATTGTTGATCGTTGATGTGATACTTGATTGATTGATGATGTGATGTGGATGTTGATGTTTGTTGATGTGATGTGAGTTGATGTTGATCGTGATGTGATGTGATGTCGATGTTTCGATTGTGATGTGCATGTTGATGTTGATGGTGATGGGGATGTGATGGGATGGGGATGTTGATGTTGTTGATGTGATGTGCATGTTGATGTTAGATTGATGTGATGTGATGTGACTGTGATGTGATGTGATGTTTGATGTGGTTTGTGTATGTTGATGTTTGATGTTGATGTGCCTGTGTTTGTTGATGTGGATGTTGATGCTTGATTGTGAATGTTGATGTGATGTTGCATTGTTGATGTTGATGTGATGTGATGTGATGTGATGTGATAGTGATGTGGTTGAATGTGATGTGATTGTGATGTTGATGTGATGATGTGATGTGATGTGATGTTTGATGAAGCGTGATGTGCATATAATGTGATGTGATGTGATGTGATGTGCATGTGATGCTGATGTGATGTGATGTGATGTGATATGATAATGATCAACAGTTGATGATGCGCCAATGCAGTGGCAGAAGCTCAGGATTTTCCCCAAAGTGATAATTAACACAGCCAGAAAACCAGAGGTTTGTCATTCTCACACAGATGATAGGCTGGCATTGTACATAAGGGCGTTAGCGTGGTTTGGGCACGGGGAGGTGCCACATCTGGGAGGTGGATCCTAAAGTGACCTGGGGAGGTGCACATTCTTAGCGCGGAAGTGGAACTAAAGTTGAGTTTAATCAGGCGTTTGAAAGCCAGAAAAGGTGGTACAAATTCGTTTTTCTTTCCTGGGCGGCAACTCCTATGGCTCTGCGGGGGAAGGGGGGGGGGCCACGGTGCACCAGTGCACCCCCCAGCATTACGCGGCCTTGATTTTACTCTGTGTATGGACAAAATAGGAACATGTTTAGTCAGAAGTGTGTCTCTGATGTGCTGATGGATAATTGCTCGAATATTGGATATTTAGTGGAAGTGGTGCTGTTAGTTCAAACTCTACACCCCCCTCTTCGTGTACTATTTTCAGTAATATTGTTCATTTATTCTTTATACTTTATCTACAGCGCAATGCGCTATTCAATTTCTGTCTATTGTTTGTTTGAGACGTATTTTGGTTAATATTTTATTAATATTTTGTTACCTAAATCAGCAGTTACGTTTTCAGTATGTGACATTATCACTTGTGACATTAATATCATACACAAAAATATTGCAGGAAACGTTTGATGTATTTGTATTAAGATTTCAATTTATTGACTACGGTTTTTAGGTTGTTTCCAGCTCATACCGGAAAGGGGGGGATGTTGCCTACGCGAAAGGAAAAAGTCATATGATTGCTCTCTCTTATGTCTCTGCTAACTTCTAACTCAAAATGTTTTATTTAAGGTGTTCAAATATACCTAGCGTCCTATCATGCGCACCATAGGACAGAGTATCGATTGATTATAAAAAAAATTCGATTTATTCACAGTAAAAACATAGAATGAAAGTTTGATTTCTCATACGCCTCGCGCGGGCAGTTTCAAGGCGATGTCGTGGGCTATACGATACTTGTACTGCTGCTGCACACTATGCCTACATATCTATACAGACTACTGCCCTAAGGTGCACCACAAATAATCTAGAGATTATCCGGGCAAATTCCTCAGGAGTAGAAAATATAATAAGGTAGGAATATACAATTTTTGCAGACTTGACGAAAAAAAAATGTTGGCATTTCAAATAAATTGGTCATCTTAGGGCAGAAGGGAAGTCCTACTGACAGGGGAAAAGGAATGGACAATTCCTTGCCTCTCTGGAACTAGCATGACAAACATTGGAAATAAATACATGCTGAACTGATGGCAATTACTCTAAATTGTGTTAACATTTACTTGTTCTGAAGGCCAAATCAATTACTTTGTACAATGTGCAGTGTACATACACGTAAACCATACACCAATTCTCATGCAAAGGCAAACAACAAAATTTAAGTCAGTTTACATTTTTTTTACTGACTGCACTCACTGCCGAGTTAATCAGTCAAGTGAACTGTGTTTTAAATTTAAAAACAAAGAAAATCTAATGTGGAAATTTTAAGCACGACATATTTGCATAGTACTGCAAGTACAACAACTGCAACACATTATTATAGTACCTGATCACTAAGGTGATTTTTGTCCTAGGCCTGTCTTTCAAGTCATTCCAACAATTGAAAAGCACACACTTTCAGCATTAAAATGAAAACATAAATGCACTTCTGGACTGTAAACAAACCGGTAATATTACTGTCTTTTTCCAGGCTTTTTGTTCGCAAAGAATGTCACTGAAAAAATATATTTTGACACTAATACTGTTAGGTTATTCTGGGGAGATACGACAGACAATTACGCGTTAGGGTCCATTTTCGAAAGTCATATACGCGCATTTTTTTGTTTGGGGGCCTTCGAGGCAGTGTTTCCTTGGTATGTTATTCGCCACTGCTGTAAGCAGCCCGAACAGCAGTTGGACTTTGGCGCGGATCTCAATAGACACAACAACACGTGGGTGGGTACCAGCGTGGGAGTCAACTCATTGGGGGGGTAGAAATTACATGTTTTATGGTGTCAAATGTATTACTGTATAGCTATAAATTTTTCGCCGGGGGGTGGGCTGGGCGGCCACCAGATTCACTCGGTACATTTATTCCGAAGCTTTTTTTTTTCGAAAACGTGATTTTTATGCTCTCAAGCCGCCGGCATACGCAGCGTACTATTTACTTGTCAACGGTTAAATTAGTACAACGGCAAAAAACTTAACCTCGAACATTAAAATTCCACTTAAAGACATTAATAGATGCATCTTGCAAGGAGAGGAACACATCGAAACAATGTACTTGTAATACAATTGAACATTATAGAGCTACATGCCAAACTACCGAATACCGATGGACGGGTGTGGCACAGGATTAGGATAACTTGTATAATTTTGGCATCTACCTAGTCTGACTGCCAGACCATTATTCTGGAATCAACAGCCAAACCTGTCCGCGGATGGCCCATGCTTCGCAGGGGAGGCCTGAAATTCAGACTAGCATCTACCTGGATTAATACCTTTAGGCTCCCAGACATTGAATTTAACTACGAAACATTAATCAATGATGAATCCTGTTTGAAAGTTATCATGAAGAAAAGTCATACGAACATTACGTAACATTTTGGGAAGTATCATGTAACATACCACGGAACAGCTTTAATGAGTTGAGTAGAAAAACTTCAGTCCCACAATAAATTGTCGAAGATTGCATAATGACTCATCGGTGGTACTTTTCGTCGTTGATATAATTTAAAAATGAATTGTGATAATAATTCTGGTCATTACAGATAATAAATTCACACTCTACTGGAAAAGGTGATGCAAGTAGGGGGTCGAAATTCCTCTGAAATATCTTTGAACCTTTGGACAATTATTGAATAACCTTTAGTTTTATTGCTTTAAAGACTATCGTTTGAAATTAACTGTACAAGGTTCTTATAGGAAGTGGATCTCTTTCAGATACCTAAAAAGATAACATCTTTTTAGTTCTTATAAAGCAGAGTTACTGGATGATATCACTGGTGTTTGGATTCCACCCATCGGGCCATCGTGGGTCAGTGATTCCCAGCGGGGTAATAGCATTATCCTCCCAATGTTCAGGTCAGTTCCTTCAGCTTACTTGTTGCTGAATTTGAAAAGTCTACAGGAAATGTTTGCCATAACGGAGTCCGATATTTCACCGTCAATGCCATTAGCATGTCCTATAATCGTTTTGTTATATGATTTTGTATAAACTACAATGCACAAACAGGATGCATAATCTACTTGAAATGTATAACCACCGGAAAATTTCTCGTCAAGACTTCCACCCAAATGAGGTGCAGATTTCCACAAAACTGGGCGACGCATCCCATCCACTACTTTTGATGTATATTTTAATAAGATCATTGATCAGCCGTGAAGCCGGTGTGCTATTTTACAGTATTTAGTTTATCATGGACAATGATTTTAGCATAAGGATATAAATATCCTGCTTCATTTATTTCACCATAAACTAGTTCGTTTCGCTGTTTTTTTTTAAAGCAATACATACGAGTCACATGTCATACAAAACGGTTTAATGGTTTCATTGACATTTGCTTCTCATTTTGTTTGTTTGTCGCTAAATTAAAATTAAAGTGTGGTTACATATTAATTTGTATCAAATAAAGATGAAGAAATCTCTCTTCAATGTGTAATCATTACACACGCTGCACAAAAAGTAATGATGTCTTTCTCATCAATTATAGGACCAAAGGTAAAGAGAAATTAACTAATTAGATTGATTACAAACACAAAATACTGTCAAACGTCAATAAAAGCTGGCTCCATTACACACCCTCTATACCAACTTAACCTTGGCTGATTGAAATTCTCTGAGGTATAGGCTTTCAGAAAAAGTATACTATAGTTGGTTTCTGACTGTACTTTTTGAGTTATATTGGTGCAAATGCAAGAAAAAAAATCAAGTTTGGTGCTTGTAACGCGAAGTCGAAAATCGGGGGCTCTGGAACGGGCTTGAGCGAAAAATGGGGGTCTCTGGAACTGGAGCTAAGGCTTCAGAAAACCTCAAAATGCTATGCTCCGGGACTACAAAGCTGCGGGCGCGCCGGGCTGAAAAGGCAATGCTCTGGCCCGGCCGCGCCGCGAAGCGGCGCGGCCGAGCAAAAAATCAGCAAAACGCAAATTGGGTCTCTGGAACTGAAAAAATCAAAAAAAATTTGTGCCTTCTGAAATTGAGATGCTCTGGAACGGAAATTTGGGCTGAAAATGGGGGTCTCTGCCGCGGCACATACGTATCACAAAATTATACTAAGTGGGAAAGGTTAATACATGCCATAAGTTATAGTATCACAACCCATACACCATGTGCAAATTGCAACAGACCACACACAAGTGTTTTTATTTACTTTCCCCCAATACCCAGCAGGTTTATGTGTACACTTCTGATAAAGGTTTATCAATTACAGGCAATGACTGATAAGTCCATTGTCCGGATAATGGAGAGAGCTGGTTAACCGATGGCCGTATAACCGAGGCCGAACTGTAATATGGTAAAGTGGTTAAAGGCAGGGCATCTCTTTTGCATGCCTAAAAATTAACATTGTGTGAATACACTGGCATATAGAAGAAAATATCATCTCAGAACCTTTAGCAAAGTATAGGAGCTAGAAACTCAGTTTTAGTGGAATTATAGTGACCGATAGACTCTGATTTGAATTTTTTTCTCGCCAGACAAAGACAGAAAATCCTACCATAGAATGTTCACTAAACGGCCATTGTTTTTCTTTTGCAATTTTCAAATTCTCAGTAATTACTGATCCCCAGATTTCACAGACATGTCCTTCATCGATAGCCTGAGTTATGTTTTCCTGGTCTGCAGGGATGTATGCAAATGAAATTCCCTGCCTTTAACCTTCTATGAACTCTTACCCATTCCATCAGGGAACTGCGTGAAATGAGTCTTTTAACACCAGATTAAATCTTTGACTGTCACTGGCTCATTATTACATCACTCACAAATAGCACCTTCCATGATGATGGGATGGAATTTTTCCACTTTTCCTTTGAAGATGAACATAAAATTGAAGATTTGTATTTGATATTTGTTATTAGAAATTTGATGTCTCATCACATGTTTTTGTTGTTGTAGGAGGGGGATGGAATAACAGGCGTAATTACTACGCATTTGTATTTGCAAACTTTTCTTACATGATATGATTACAAGATTTCCCAACTCAGAAATCATCAGAACATTGCAATAAGAACTACTTTGTTAAAAAGGCTGCATGTATGTTTGAAACTGTTGTATACCACATTTCTTTTACACCTTGCATGTGCAAAAAGTTGCACATTGTACACATGTGCGACTGTGTATTTTACTGTGAACAGAGCAACTGAGTTCTGACATTTCAAAAAAGTAATGGACTTTGTAGACTTTACATTTTTTTGTATAAAGTTCACTACTTGGTGATATGTCCTTACTTTTTTTATCACATTCCACTGTTTTTTCTGTGTGGGATGTCCAGAATCTTTCAAATTTAGGTGTAGTTATCAAAGTGTACACCTTGAGATTACAATAGATTTTGCTTGTTCAATCCCCTTAGTATCAAATTATTAAGTTGATTTCGGGGAGGCATAACTGAAATATAGAGTGCTAAACATATTACAATTATGCATGTTTGCAGGGACCACCCTATGACAACATGAATGCGGCCTTTGTAAGCAGGTCGCTGCTATACTTTATATTTAAAAAGTGTGACATCACTCCGGTTGAGAAATACGTGTGGACAATTGCGGAACTAGGGGCAGTGCATCACAGCTGGTTGTTTCTACCAATAGAGGCGGTGCAGTTGCACTGAGTTATGGTTTGGCTATTGTCCCCACAAATCTCTGAACGAGTTTGACTTTATCACTTCTGCTCCCTATAGATGTGTTATTTAAACATAATTTGTCTCCATGGAAACCAGTGTAGTGGTCACAACGAAACAAAAGGAAAAAAGAAAGAAAAAGAGAAAGGGTGGCTGTTCAGACAGGTTTGATTGCATTAGTAGAGACAGTGATTTTCCGTTTCAAAAATTGTTCTTTTTCGTTTCTGAAAACCTGTAATTCCATTTCAACTTGAATAAAAATGAAAGTTCTGTTTTGTCATAGAAAATGTACACAGGAAAAACATGAATTCCATTTTGCAAAGGTGAATTCCATGAATTTTCACATGAAAAGTAAAGACCCAAACCGGATTTTCCATTTCGATTTACCCGAAAATGGAAAATCACTGTACCTACATTAGTGCAAAGAAATTACTATTTTGTATGGAAAAGATTGCTCAGAAATTCTTTACCCAATGTGGATATACTCTGTATGCTGAATATTTTCACAGTTTCTAATTTCCTCGAATTTTGAGACTTAACAACCGCAAAAAATTTTCACTTCCTGATATACTGGTGTGAAGTGAAATGCAAAATGCAATAAAATCATGAAAATAAACTCTCGCAAATTCTCCATTTTGAAGCAAAACTGTGAAAATATATGTACGCGAAATACATAGCATATACATTATAACCCCTGGCGGACCACACGTGACAAACAGTAGAATATTTTCCTTGGTTATCTCTCTACTATGAAAGAATGACAAACATGATATGTAATCTGTTTATGATGAGATAGTTGATTACGCACCATTTCCTATACTTCAAAATGTAATGTGATTGTGATAAGCTGATTGTATCATGAGTCAGAAGGGGTCAAAGTTCATTCATTTAGTCAAGGGGAGAAAAAACTTTGCAGAGAACGCCAGAGTTTCTGTCTTGTAGTCAAGCACATAGCGTATCTTATCACCAAGCATAGCCAAGAATTTGTTATAAACTTGTTTACTG
>JZLH01S0028924.1:9032-22028 GCA_001188425.1 Eucidaris tribuloides | reverse complement strand
ATAACAGATTAAGCATTTGATCTTATTTATCATTAATTTGATAATACAGAGATGAACAGCAAATTTATTCTGTATCTTAAATTCTCTCTGCAAACCGTTCATTCATCAAACAAAATCAATTTACAACGAGCCCAAGTGCCAGACTGGTTGCTGTGAAAATGAAATATCACATTTTCAAGCGCATCATGTCATTAGCCTTTAACACAAAGTGTGATCCCAAACGTGGACTGGAAATATCATTTTCCATGTTTCTGGCTTAAAACAAGTGAGCCGGCGAAACATTAATCAATATCATGAGACAATGTGCGTAGAAGGGAGACAACATATTGGTATATATTGATGGCACATGCAGCCCCCTCACAGCTGTAGTTTCGTTTTGGTATCTACGGAGAAAATGTCACAGTGTCATTGGAGTGTTTGGTGAAACAATGAAACTTCATTAATGTGATGGAAGAACTGGGATAGTGTCTGGTTGGTCCACCAGAGAACATGTGGAGAATTACACACACATTTTTCTGAAGAGGAAAAATGCTAATTAGAACATTCATGTACACGTACCTCTTCAATGCCACGTACATGTATTGCTCTAAAATTGACAAATCCAACAAAAAGATTAGATTTACACCATAATACATTTTTTTTTTCATTATGAGAAGAAAAAAATATAAGCTATGAATTTTGAGCCTGATCACTTCAGTAGAAGATGTGAACATACTATTTTTATCCTTCTTAGTCCCACATGGTACATTGTGTGTGTGTGTGTGTGTGTGTGTGTGTGTGTGTGTGTGTGTGTGTGTGTGTGTGTGTGTGTGTGTGTGTGTGTGTGTGTGTGTGTGTGTGTGTGTCGTTGTGTGTGTGTATGTCTGTGTGTCTGTATGTGCGTGTGTGCGTGTGTGTGTGTGTGTGCGTGTGTGTGTGTCTGTCTGTCTGTGTGTATCTGTGTGTGGTGTGTGTGTCTGTGTGTGTGTCTTTGTGTGGTGTGTATGTCTGTGTGCGTGTATGTGTCTGTATGTGCGTGTATGTGTGAGTGCGTGTGTGTGTTGGGGTGGGGGGGGGCTTGGGGATGTCACTACCCTGTCATTACAAGGTGTATACCATGCGTGTTTATGGACTTTCAAAATGGACTGTAAACAAGTAATTATCTGTCAATCTCTGTCAATACCCTAAACAAGTAGATTCAAGTACCCTAAACAACTATTCAAGTCTGAAAAGTATACCCTTTTTTCCTGATTTATGCGATTTTGATACCCTTTTCACTGTACGCGCATACATCGCCCAGCCATAAAAAAACGACCCTTTTTATGCATTTTCACACATGCATGGTGTACACCTTGTAATGATAGTGCCTACCACCCCCCCCCCCCGCATCCCATTGTGATCCTATTTCAAACAGCGAAGAAACTAAAGTACAACATTAACACCCGTCCGTCTGTCTCTCATTCAATTTCAGCCAATCAAAAATGATAGACCATTGGTTATTTAATAAGTACACTAATGACCTTCGCGTTACTGTAATCCACATATCAAATCTTATACTCAACGAAGTAGCCTTGCTTTATATTCTTTCTGCTCGACTAGTATGCAGGAATGGGTGAAGTAAATCCTCATGAATCAATCTTGTATTTAAATTTTATGCATAGAATTTGTTTTACTTCACATTATTCTCAATCCATTTATTCCACTGATACAGCCTATGGTAGACTTATCACAATTTTAATATCACACACAATAATGATATATCAACATTTATACATTACCTAAATAAGCAACAGTTTCTAAGCATGAAGGTGTTGTATAATAGATCCGTGGGGGGGGGGGGGGGGGGAACCATTCCATTACAAACCGATGTACAATAGCCATGCGCTAAGGTGTGAAAAATCGTAAAAAGGGTTGTTTTTCACCAGGTGCGGTGATAACCGATTTACGCACTTAGGCTACATTGAAAGGGATCAAAAATCGCCAAAAATCAGCGATAAAAGGTATCTTTTAACACATGAGATAGGTTTTACACTTCAAAAGTAGTAAATCTTTTCAAATAAATACTGTTGAATTTAGGGTAATTCCTGAGATTAGCACCCCCTGCTTTCAATTACTGTGTTTCAGGTCACCACTTTGGAAAGTCCGCATCAACACCCGCACTGGTTACACTTGTAATGACGAACTGGCCCCCCCCCCCCCCCCCCCCCCCCGGAAAATACCATACTAAATACACACACGGTGCAATTATATGCAAATTAAAAAACAACAACTCGAATGTACAGTGGTAATCCCATCTCGATGGTAGCGAATAAAGAAACAGTTAAAATATATTTAATCACATTTGTTCCATTTCCACAATGCACACACTTATTCCACCAATAATGTGCATCCCCAAAACTATTCCATCTCCCCGCGCATCCTGCAAATTTCCGCATCTATATAACTCCATCGTTCCCAATTTCTTCACATTCATGCAAAGTACTGGTACTCAAATCTAGAATCTTCCAAAATCTCAGCTTTGAAGTTACTGTAAAACCAGAAACTTTCAATGGCATTTAACGTTCATGAATTTCGCGAAGAGTCGAGATTCGCGAAAGTAAAATGCTCGCGAAAGGATCTAACGTTACACAAGATTTTGAATGCCAATATAATACTGGGTACTATTCAAGTCAAATGACTCAAAATTTTGCAGTAATAGTGCGCAGTCACTTATGACGATCGCAATGCACTTCTGCATTTGATAAAACAGCGTTTCAGAGGCATTAAAACCAATATTTATGTAAATTGTTGTGATCATTTTTTAACACTCAAATGCTTCTTCCTAGCAATTTACTTATTTTATTTTTTTTCCATGGTCGGTGATTCGCGAAAGTTTCATGCACACGAAATGGCCGTCGGCTCCTATTCGCAAAAGTTTCATGTCGTGAAAGTATAGTGTTTTACAGTACTTCCCCAGATGTTTCCATGTCATTACAAATTAACAGTCACACATACAATACCATTCCAGTAATATGCATTCCTTTGAGTGTCGTTCATTACCACATCCCCCATTATTCAAATTTTCCCATCTGTCCATCCACTTCCCAATTTCTTCACATTCTTGCAAAGTACTCAAATCTAGTGTCCTCCAAAATCCCTCTTAATCCAAATTAACACTCGCTGGTCAAACTTCAGTTCAGAGTGGACGAGGTGCCGAGGGCATAAGTACGCCCTCTTCCCCCCACCTCATCCCGAAATGCCAATGATTTTCAATAAGCGACACTACAGTTCGAGTACAGTCCAACTGAAATTAACATTTGATGAAATTCATCACGAAAGCTGGCAGAGTGGCCCATTCACAAAATCATATCCCGTCCCGTAATAACGCAGAAATTGTTCGAGCAAATTGCAATTGCATTCAAGGTCACGTTCTGGCATGCGTGTGTAGAAAAACGACAGCACTCGTGCTCCACTGCACGAGTGCATTTGTCTTTCGCGCTGCCCGTTTTCACTCTTCATTTTTTTTTTGTCTTTTTGTTTTAATTGTCCCTGAACACTTCAACGTATTCAGTGACCTTCACGACAGAAGAATGTAATCATCCCGGGATAAAACGAAAAAAAAAATCAATGAATTACTCAGGAAGCCGGCCTACACGCAAATCGTGGTGCTCATCCCACGGATAAATTAAACAGAATTCAGATTTTGTACTACCTTCCATTGGAAATGTAAGTATGGCACACATTTGGTTGTTAGCATTTTTCACATTCTTCAGTATTACATGGCAATTGTGCTGATGCATGGATTGGAAATGACTGAAAACTGACTACTGATATGTACACAGGAAAATATTCATGACAAATGCTGAGTGACAGTATAACTCATTGCACAATTTTCCAAGTTCCCATGGGTTAACCCGTTGGAGACGATTTGATTTCACTATAACACCCATTTTCCAGAGACCCTAACACGAGTAAACTCGTACTTAGTCTCCAACGGGTTAATAAAGATTGTGTTTTTAATTTGTAAACCAAAACCATTTCTGCTCAGATTTGACTGAACAGCTTAAAAACAAGATATACTAATTGATACAGTGTTCAAAATAGAATACTGTATATTAGAAATTCAAATTTAACTTATGAATTATGCTATTAAATATTTTGCTCAAGTTTTGGGTATATTAATGAGAGTCCAGCCAATTCTAGACTGGAAACATTTGAAAAATTGATATCATTTTATTTTGATGAATACTCAGTTGTAGCAGTAATTAGAGTACACACATACTGATATGGGTAGTAGAGGTACATGAAGTAGAAATAGTAGAACCAGTAGTAGAAGTAGTAACTACTAGTACACTGTAGTTAGTCGTAGTTGTGGGAATAGAAGTAGAAGTAGGAGGAACAGCTAGTTGTAGTACATGTAACCACAGCAGTAGTAGTAGAAGCAAAAGCAGAAGTAGAAGTAGTAGGAATAGCATTTGCAAATGCAGTAGAAGTAGCAGGAGTAGGAGTAGAAGTATATTGAAAGATCTACTGTTGTTATCAGCGTAGGAAATAACCCAGAGAGATGGGCAATTTAGCCCTTGGCGACGCCCAAATCGCCCCCTAAAATCCCTAAAACCCATTTCTTTGGGGCAACCATTTCCTTCAAAATTGCCCTCAGATTTGCTATGAAAAATTTCACATTTTTTCTTATTATGGCATTGAAACAAAAATGAATTAAATGGTTACTTTTATGGATGAAGCACTGGCTAAAACATCGGCAATCTTTCCTTGCATTTTTCAAATTCTGATGTGCAACGAAAAAGTAGCCCCAGTGGTAGAAAAATAGCCCCCCAAAATTCCAAAATAGCCCCAAGGCTCTAATAAAAATTGCCCTTAAAAAATAAAAAATCTAATTCCTACCCTGGTTGTTATTCTAATTTATAATACAATAAAACAACACATTGCAAGTACATCAACAGTGTAGTACTAGCAGTCGCCATACAAAAGTGCTTGAGTAGTAATAAAAGGAAATATGGGTACATGACACTAGTGAGTAATGCAATAACAATTGCATCAAGAACAAGAGAGTGGATTAGCTCACCTTCCCATTTCAGTCATTAATTATCCACAGGTATTGGTACAGTGATTGACATGCTTGTGTGACTAACATGCAGTCTAAACTTTGGCACAATGCCAACATGTACTTTTGTCATACTAATATTGCTCAGGATTGCATACAGCAATCTGGGAATAAATGCATTAGGTGGATTACACTTTCCAGGTTGGACACAAATGCACATAATAATTAAAATAATGCTTACAAACAAAATCTATAATACACAAAATCCATAGACAATATACATTTTACCCAGAAGTCACATATTTTGGTATGTTGTCCATTTCATTTCCTGTTACATTGATTACATTTAATCCCATTTAATCCCAGAATGACAAAAGTGAATGATTTGGTTTTGTGACACAAACATGACATGCTCTTCACATGTACAGAACTGTATAATTACAATTCTTACCGAATGAAAGTCTAAACATAGCAAAGGTTTATAATAAAACAATAAGGTGCCAAGCATTTTTAACAGTGCCACACTTAAAGCCCAAAAGTCATATCCCAGTAATTACAGATTCTGAATGTGTTCAGTTTTTGTTTGATTAATTAATGAAAAAATCTTGGGGGGGGGGGGGGACCCCAAGATTTTCAACTATATTTTACATTGTAGCATCCAAAGGTTAATAAGGTGTTAAGTTACATGAGTTATACCTCATCAGAAAGAGCAGACTCTGATCTTTCAGATGAGGTATCACTTATATAACCTTAACACCTTATTAACACTTTGGATGCTATAATGTAAAATATAGTCAGAAATCTCGGGGTCCCCCCCCCCCCCCAAGATTTTTCATTAATTGTTTAAACAAAAACTGAAAACATTCAGAATCTGTTATTGCTAGGATACGACTTTTGGGAATAAAGCTTTCAAATAAAATCAAATTCCCAAAACTAAACTTGGGCTTTAATAGCAACTGGTTAGGTGTAGTGTGAACTCCAAACAACTGGCTTTTTTTAATTTCGTTTTTGCATTATTCATTATTATCTAAATTTAGAGAAAAATATGTTGTCACATATAACAGATATAGACTGAAATCATCTCTTTTGCAAGTACTAAAAAATACCATTCTTATTACAATTTTGTAAAAATAACTCAAGTTACAACAAAATTGTGTAATGTACTTTATTTTGTATCTATACCACGTACTTTCCCCCTTTTCAAGTTGTGATAAATTTCTAGGAAAAGATGAAGAATGAACCTTCCAACCTAGTAAGTACTAAAGTGTTATGTAGGGGTTATCTATTCACCTTGTAAAATTGAAATTACAAATTACATTACTATCATACTTTTATTCTAGAAGAACAAGTTTGTAGAATATCCTAATGTTATCATTTTACAATTTGACACTGCAAGCATAGCTGCTAACCTGACTCAGCAGATCTGTGATGGAACATTGTGCATAGAATTACATGTAGATATTTTTTTGGACAAAATTAGAAATCTTCAGTTTTATCGAAACTTAAAAAACAGAGACTGAAATTAGTATTTACTAAAAATTAGTAACAGTTGGCAGCTATGTGCAAGAACTAAAGTTGCTGTTGGTACAATTCAGGGTTGGAAATAACCATTTTAGATTTAAGGCCTATTTTCATTTCTGATTTAGTGGTATTATTGTGATATACATTGAACCCAGAGTGGCCCAGAAAAAAATGGAATAATTACAAAATTTACAGTTATTTCCGAAATTAATTGCTCATCATCTCTTCAATAGTTCATCTGATAGACTACTTTTTGTGAGTAAAACGACACCAAGGTCATCTATTTTGCTTGGGTACTGTCCATTTTAGGGCCGTTTTTGTGAACCAATGTAAATTTGGAATGCGTTTATGAGTTTATACACGTAATTTCTATGTGATACCATCAATATGATGCCCCATTACCACTAGAAATGCAAGTTGCTTTGCAAAATTGCCTCTAACATGAAAACTACTGAATGAAAATTGATGATCTACGTGTTGTATTGCTCCGAATAGAGCATGCTATCAGATTAATGGGAAAAATAATAATTTCTCTTGGATAATGAAGGAGAAAAAACTCACCTTATTATAAATTTAGTGTTCCTTTTTTTTCTGGGCCACAGTGTATTTCTAATTCTGGGGGTAACTCACCCTCACCCCTTGTGTATTTCCTACGTTGGTATGATTAGAGTATCAGATTTCAGGGGAAAAGGAGGTTAATATACAAGTACCTTTCGGCAAGGATCGGACGATGATTACAAATTCAGTTGCATACAGCACACACTCACTGTGAGCCCAACTGGCTATACAGTAACATGTATTTCACACTGTATTCAGCAATGACACTGTTTGTAGTATGTTTGTAATATTGTGTCATCATCATCATCTTCATCATTTCCTGCATAAAAATCATCTTCATCCTCACCATCACCACCACCATCATATTCATATTCATCGTCATCATCATCATCATTATTATCATCACCATCATCTTCTTCACCACCACCATCATCATCATCACTTGTACTACCATCATCATCACTAATACCACCATCATCATCACTAATACCATCATTATCATCTTCAAATGGTTACAAGACATAGGATACAGTCCCCATATTGGTAGAAGCTTAGCTCATACATACAGAAGTCCTCTGCTATTGAGCTTGGAACACAGCCCAAATCCAGATTGTTAATAATTAATTTGACAAATTTGCAGTCACCACATTGTCCTTCATTATCCTGCCCACCCCCACTCACAAGTGGAGGTTCTAATTACTTCCTGGCCTTGCTATCAGGTTATGGGACACTCTATTATCATCATGGGGAGTCAAACCAAGCACTGCAATATTAATGATAACAGGATGTCATAAATCACACACAAGATTCAGGTCAACGGTTTTGATATCACCTGCCACAATTTGGTCATTTTTCATTTCAAATTTTGTTCTATATTATACTGAGTATCCATATATAAATTATGTACATTTTGTTACGTTTAGAACTTTAAAGACCAAGCATAGTTTCGGCAAATGGTCAAACATAAAATTGTCTCCTCTTGTATTTCTTTATTATCTATTTACCATATGCCCTGAAAAATCACTAGCTCTGAAATGCTTCACTTTTTGAGAAATTGGTGACAAATGGAAAAGTTGAGAGGGGGTGTGCCATAGGAAATTTACATCTGTAATAAATAAAAAAATCATTTTGTAATTAAAAAAAGAATTATTGCATATCACATTGAATCATTTCACTTCAATATATGGTTTTGTAAAAACTGTACATGTATGTTTAATACACAATTTAGTTGTTTGGCTGCAATGTTTTGCTTTTCTTGTTTTACTCGTTTTATATTGAGTAGACCATTTCTATACTTTCACACATGAAAACTACTTACTGCCCCCTTCCCACACCAGTGTTCATCTTCAATTCCCCCCCACCCCCTTCAAATCGGCAAGGTCCCTGATTAGTATGCCCAGACAGGGTAACGTTCTTTCAATATTAATTACTCCCCATAAGAGAATAGTTGGCCCCATAAATTCTTAATAGCTGGTACATACATGCAAATACACATGTACATGTATGTTTCGGGAACAACTACATTTTACATACATGTATGTCTGGATCGGCAGACACTGATTGGGATTTATGGACGCATGCCCTCGGGCCAAAAGTCCGTCCATGTTTCGTCAACGTGCACATCTACTCAGTTAATGCCATTCATAAATTATTCGCTAATGAAAATTGCATTGGAGGAAAGTGATCAGCTTAAGGACAATGAAACTGATCAACTGAAACCCAATATTGGGGGGGGGGGGTCATTTGGTGGTGCCAAAGATGAGCAGATGTTTGCCCTAACACTTAAAGTAACTGATCAGTTGGAAAAAATAAGAGGAATAACATTTATAGAGGATAGAGCAGAACATTTTTTTATGGGGGGGGGGTGGGTAGTGTAATGTCCTTACAAGCAGATAAATCAGGGAAACTTTTGTGTGAAAGTTTGATGAACAATTTGGCAAAATAAAATAGGGTAATTTTTTTAAGATGATTACAAATTGGCAACATTATTATGTTCTATGTGTAATGACCAATTGTTTTGTACAAAAATTATCACTAAAATTCTATATCTTCGGTTGACCAGCAGAAGGGCCTTAACAGTAAATTTTTCTCTAATTTGAAAAATATTGCCTTACTTGCTATTTGTATTTTACAGACTGACAGAAGGATCTAATAATATCACACTAGTGTGATTTCATGTGAAAAGAGCCAATGGTTTGCAACTTAGAGACAATTTAGTGTTAAGGCCCTTCTGCCAGGAACATATGCCAGGGCTCCTCTGCCAGAGAAGCGACGATATTTTCTCCACAAAAAATATCACTTGTTATGAAAATCCTGGCTAGGGCATGCATACATACATGTTCATCTCAGATCATGGCTTAGACAAGATTCACAAATTATGGGTGGCACAGTAAAGTCTATAGGAAAGGCCTAGCTTTATGTACTGTACATGTAGCTACAATGTGTAGGCCTGTACATCATAATTCATTTGGAGTGTCCAATGTTATTTCATGTAATCAAATTAGTTTGTCCTGTCCGTTTCAATTTGGAAACCGAGTAGTCATACCCTGTATGCCTCAAATCTCCTCTCCTCATATGAAAACATTTAAATAGACCCTTCAGCAAAACAACAATATCAAGAAAGATGCATATTTATATGCATTTTACTAGTACAGCACTTATAGGTTTAGTTCCTGCGGGGTAGAAATATACAGAAATGAAAATATATGTCACCTGCCCGAATGTAGTTCAAGTAAACATGTCAATTCATTCATTGTTATCTTGTTCTAGTGACATAATGACATCAATGCCAAAGGCCATTGAAATGTGTAATAAGCAGAATGAATTATATGCAGTGGCAAAATAATAAAATTTACCCCTTATTTGCGTAATTGTTAGTATACATGTAACACAACGCTCATCTTCAAATTATAAACAGGATGCTACTTGTGAAACTGGTTCATGTAAACCTCATTTCCATAATTTTAGCTTCAGAGCAAAGTAACTAAATGAATTACCCGATTATCAGCAGATACTTTGTTGTAACAAGTATGGCTGGAATTCTCTGCATTGGTTTGTTGGTGAGTAATGAATGAATCAGAGAATGAAGAATTCAATTAAATGATAGATGAATAAAAGAGAAAAATATGAAATTAATAACTTTTATTAAGTCAGTCAAACTACTATAGTAATCAATTATCAGGCAAAAAGTAAAGGAGTGGAAGAGGATATGGAGAGAAAGAAGAATAACAAAGAAGGAGTACTAGAAGAATTAATAGAGATAGAGAGAAGAAAAACAAGAAGGAGAAGAAGAAAAAGAAAAAGAAGAACAAGAACAAGAAGAACACAAAGAAGGAAGAGGAGGAGAAAAAGAAGGAGGAAATGGAGAAAACAGAGAAGGGAAATAAGAAGATGAAAAAGAAGAAGAGAATACGAAAGGGAGGAGGAAAAAGGACAGAGTAGTACTGTAGTAGTAGTAGTAGTAGTAGGAGGAGGAGGAGGAGGAGGAGGAGGAGGAAGAGGAAAGGGATAGAGAGAATGGTCAGTCAATGATGAAAGTGTATGCGTGCAATGCATGCAGTGTACTACATTTACATGTAAAATGCAAATAAACTTTCCCAGATAATGATTTACTGAGTATACATTTACAAATTAAATTCCAAGAAAGGGTACTTCATAAAATGTTTTCAGCCTCTAAACATATTAGACATGCTTATCACTGATGCACTGCCACTCGTCTGGTTGTAAGCTACATACATGTACATACACTGCAGGTGAAGTACAGTTCGAACTTGATTAACCGGCTACGTTGGGACCAGCAGCCATCCCGATAAGTGATATGGCCGGATAAGAGAGATAATGTACAAACACAGTATAGGGGGGACTCACACATGCCATAAGTTGTTGTATAAACAACCCAAAGACCATGCACAAATTGCAACAGACCTCCCACATGAGAAACTTTATTTACTGTCCCTGATAACCAGCATGTTTCTGTGTACACTCTTGATAAAGGTGTATCAATTACACGTAATGACTGATAAGCCCATTGTCCGGATAACAGAGATCTCCGTATAATCGATGGTCGTATAACTGAGGCTGAACTGTATTGTCAATCTTGTTGTTTATTTTTTATTATTTATTGTTGTTTATTATTTATTGAATGTTTTCTTTTTAAAAATACAGGGTAGGCACATTCAATTTGGTTACTCCTTTACTGTACATGGTTAGATTGATTGATTGAATGATTAATTGACAAACTGCACATAAAAACTGAACAAAATAAAACCAAACACTTAATTCTACTGCACCTCTCTGAGATACAAAGAAAGGAAACGATACAATATGTCAGAACTGCATACAAGATACAACTCCATGAAATCGTTGAAGTCTACTGCCTTTCATTCAGAGTCTTTTGATAAAAAAGAAACACTAAGAATTCTACAGAGAGTGAGAAAAAGAGAAGAAGGGGGGGGGAGGGGCGATCCTGATTTCAATACTTCTTGATGAATACGATGTGAAACTCTTCAGCAACTATCCATTATTAAGGCGCCAGAATCATCAGAGACCAATGAAATAGCAAAGCTTCTGTTTTCCTTGCGGAGCAGCTAAGTTGGCTACGTATAAAGCATCTAGAGTAAAGAAGAAAAAGTCTTTTACGTAGAAAGGTTCGGTGTAATTTTAAGAGTGCTTAGGAGGTAAACAAGTTTGGAATAGAATTGAGCGGCTTGAACAGATTAGGGGCTTTTATTGGAAGAAAACAGTCTGGAGCTTATAGACGTCACATAATGGTGTACGAATGTCACACCGAGGATAAACAATTTGAAGCAATTGTGTGGGTATTAGGTTCCAATGCACAGATTGAAGACAAATGGTAAACTTAAATAGCTTGCTACAATAGTTTATCTGCTAGCACGCTATTTAAGTTACATCTTGTCTTCAATTTGTGCATTGGAACCTAGACCCACTACAATGCCTCAACTTGTTTACTCCTCGGTGATCGCACAACTTCCGTACACCCATTAATGTGAAACGTCTATAAAGCTCCAGACTGTTCTTCTTCCAAATAAAAGCCACCTAATACTGTTCAAAGCCGCCTCACAATTCTATCCAAACCTTGATTTACCCTCCCTAAGCAACTCTTAAAATTACACGAACCTTTTCTACGTAAAAGACTTTTTCTCTTTACTCTTAGATGCTTATCACGTAGCCAACTTAGCTGCTCCGCCAAGGCGGAAAAAACAGAAGCTTTGCCTACTTTCACTTGCGTCTCTGCATCGATTCCGGCGCGCCTTAACTGTTGATAGTTGCCTTGACAGAGTTTCACACATCGTCATTCATCAGAAGTATTGAATCACGGATCGGCCCCTCCCCCCCCTCTCTTCTCTTTTTCTCACTCTCTGCTAGATTCTTCTAGATGCTTTTCTTCTTTTATCAAAAGACTCGTGAATAACAGGACCAGAGTTAGACTCAACGACATTCATGGAGGTTGTAATCTTGTAATCAGCAGTTCTGACATATTGTACTCGTTTCCTTCGTCTTTGTCATCTCAAGGAGAGGTGCAGTAGAACTCGTGTTCGGTTCTTATTTTGTTCAGTTTTTATGTGTCAGTTTAGTCAATTAATCATTCAACTCAATCAATCTAACCATGTACAGCTAAAGGAGGTAAACAAATTTGAATGTTGCCTACCCTGTATTATTTAAAAAAGAAAACATTCCACAATAAATAACTAACCAACCCAATTTTTAACATACATAAAAAATAAACCAACTAAGTAATTGACACATACAGTTCAGCCTCATGTCATACGACCATCGATATATACGGAGATCCTCTGTTATCCGCGACAATGGCCTTATCAGTCCTTACCGTGCTAACTGATACACTTTATCAACGATGTACACAGAAACATGACTGC
>JZLH01S0028918.1:12754-23917 GCA_001188425.1 Eucidaris tribuloides | reverse complement strand
CCAATATCAAATTACTATGTTTACAAAATAACAATGTATTGATACATTGTACAAGTACACTGCTATGAATTGTAATATATAAATGTTTCGTAATAGTACATGTAATGCATGCATCTGTATTTATATGCACACAGATACGCACATACTGCATGATTTAAAATAATACACCCATTGGTAATTGGGAATATGAGTGAGATATCGGAATGGAACGGCATAGATTAACAATTAACATAGAAAGTATAACCGTCCGATCACGTTAAATATTGGGTGATTAGCATTTGTTTAACTTTACGTTTAAAGGAAATGACAATTGCGTATTTCAACCGGTATGGAATTCCACACATCTGGCCCAGAGTGTCTAATAGACTTATGTGCTAGTGTTGTAATTGGATTATGTAAATGAAAATCGGCCGCTCGTCTGGTGGAATATGGGTGAATGTTTTGGTTTGTTCTGAACATAGTAGTAAATGACGGGGGCAGGAGGTTAGTTTTATATCGAAACATAAAGAGGGCAGTTTGTAAAAAGTGGATATCGTTGATTTTTAAGAGTTTTAAATCGAGTAAATAGAGGATCAGAATGATCTCTGTAACCAGCACCACTGCATATTTGAATTGGTTTTTTTCTGTAAAAGAAGGAGAGGTTGGGTGCAGGTTCTAGAATTGGCCCAGATTAGGTTGCAGTACGAAATATGTGGTAAATCAAAGTGTTGTACAACATAAATAAAGTTTCATTTGATAAATAGTACTTTAGTTTAGACAGTACACCAATATTTCGACAAATGGGAGTTAGAATATGTTCAATGTGATTGAACCAGTTTAAATTTTCGTTGATAACTACGCCTAAAAATTTAGTGTGTGTTTTCATTTCCAGGATGACATAATCAATTTTTATTTGGAACTGCTGGGTAATAGGTTGCTTTCTAACATGCTTAAAGTGAAGGAAGTTGGTTTTCAGTAAATTTAACGACAGCATGTTACTTTTAAACCAAGTAGATAGTTTAGGTAGTTCGGTATTTAGAGTGTTAAAGTTTGCATCAGACAAAAATATATTAGTGTCGTCTGCGAAAAGTATATATTGGAGTAAATTTGATGCATTGCTTATATAATTCATGTAAATCAAAAACAACAATGGGCCCAATAATATGGCCCTGGGACACCACATTTTATCAGATAATTGTTTTAATATAGTCGACAATAACACTGATTCAGTTTGTTTTCCTATTCAACGGGATTACGATTTTCCCGTTAACAAAGACGTACGCAATGCAGTATTTTTCAAAGTCTTATTCCTCCAGACAGAGGGTCGATCCTGGGGGGGGGGAGGGACGATCTGTCCACCAATGAAAAATTGAGGGTGTGGGGGCAAACTTCGATTGCCACCCCCAATAATTTTGGACATATTGAAAATTCATAATAATTCATTGCAAATATAATGTTAAAGGACACAGTCAACCTTGACGATTTAAAGTCCAGACGTATGCATTAAGTATTAAATTAGGGTAAATACGCTGGCATACGCTGAACTTTGATTTTTTTCCGATTTAGCCAACTTTTGACGTATATACTGTGCTCATAACGATTGGAACGGACGGCAATAACGTATACTTTTATGGAATCGTTTCGATAATTATAGATAACTTATACCATCGAATGCCCTTGTCGGTGACTTCACACTTATGCCCAACGATACTCTAACTTCCGCCGTACTGGATACGCGTATCGCCGACGAATTCACTTGTAACAGCCAATTCAATACAAAAAACTCATCACAAAATAAATGTGTCTTCTCCCACTATATGAATCTGAGAATAGCAAACCCTGTTCTTCTAGATTGTAAAACTAATTAGTACGGGGAGCACGGACCCGAAAATAGAAACTTTCGTGGCAACCAACTTTACATCTCCATCTCCTGACCCGATAGGATGGTCAGAATAGACCCTATAGATAAACCCTAGGTAACTGTCGTATATCAAATTGTGGTTATCACTTAGAAAGATAAGCCCTTAAACTTAAACGAACACTTCACCAGAAATATATCGAAATAAAGAATTAATCTAAAAATATTTAGTTATATCTTCAGCTGTTCGTGATGAAATCTCCCAAAAGAATCAAATATAGAATCCACCTCACTTCCAGTTGGCAGATTATTTCATGATATGACCCCCTTGCTGACCTCCATTAAATCTAAAAGTAATACGTCACATTTATGCAGGCATGGCAAAAGAGAATGGACACTGCCATTGTTAATGTCTTCCAACATAATCGCAAAATGGTCTTGATGTGCTAAATCATCAGTTATGAACATTCTTTTTCCCAAGCAAAATTGACGGGCTGTTTCGCGATTTGTGAGTAAGGCTTTGATCTCTAGGATCATTTTTTAGCCAATGTTGATTCCCCAAAATTGCCGACGCGTGTATCCTAGTGTCATTGCAACGCCGAAATGTTGTCCTCAATGCGGCGTGCCGTGTTGATCAGACAAAGGACTAATGCCTCTTTTGTTAGAGATTTATTTATATCTATTGTTATTCATCCTGCCACGATCCTGACGCCAAAATACCCTCGCGAGGATCTCTGTTGTTGAAAAGTTGGGCGAATTTGATAAGGCGACATTGTCGAGCCACAAGTACCTAGGATCCAAACGCCATGAATTTATAAGGCAGTAATTATTATATCATTTTGTTGGAAAAGAAATTTCTAATCTATTAAAGCAAAAAACAATGAAATTTGTTCTATGATGTTGAAGAAATTAGCTGATCGAGGCTGTTGCATTCTTTCTGGGCCTGTAATGATTCATAAAGGCGATTGTATTCTCTTTCAGTTCAAATTTTCTTCCAGTAACACAGATTATTATTTTAATTGCCCTGTGTTAAATAATTGCATAATACTTTTTAATTGTTTTATAGAGTAATAATTGTATATATTCTGGAAATCGCATAAATAAGGTTTCTTTACCTGAGTATCAAAAGGCTGAACTACACTATAACATTTCATATGGAAATGTTAGAATGCATATCCGAAATATTAACAGTGTAAACGAGGTATTTTTTATCGAATCATCAGCTTTGATACTGGATATCATTATAATCATTTGTGTAGAAAAGAATCTTCCACCATCAAGGAAAATTGCCTCTAATCCGTTAAAGAAATTAACGATCAAGTGCGTTCTTTGGTTCTGGTATTTCTTGTATAAAGCATTTTTGTTGTTTTTAGTTTCAAATGTTCTATCCATTTTGCCAGTAGTGCTAAAGATAGTAAATGGAGATCTATTTTAAAGAAAGTTAGTTTGAATCTTATTTCATTTTCTGTAGTTTAACGGTGAACTGTGTATATCCTACGGAAGCTAATCGTTTTTACGTCATCTATGCTTTATGAACTTACAACTGTAAGTGCTACATGATTGAAAGACGTTTTTCACCTAACCATGCCCAGATTTCGACGTAAAGATCCACTTTAGAGAAAAGAAACAACAAATCATCTCTCGGTCACCCCAAAAATTCCCTAAATGTGCTATGCACTTTTCGCAAATTAAAGGGACGGTATTTAGAATGATAATTTTAGGCTCAAAACAAAAACTTCTTTAATTTTATAATTGACGCTTCATATAAACTGTGAAATCAAGTTTTAGGCATATTGTTTTTGAGAATAAGAGGACACTCTGGAATTTCCAATGAATGATTGGTTGTTTAAAAAATTGTAGGCATTCTGTTTCCTTGATCTGACACCTAATAATCGCACACATATCGTCAAACGTCGTCCACGGCCTTATAAAGGTAAAAAAAATTCACCGACTATAAACTCTTCCTATAATTCATCATTTTATCCTTTAACATCGATGACTAATTTACTGCCAAACTTGCCTTACATCAACGTATTGACCGCGTGAAGTTTTAAGAAGATGATCGTACGGTTCCAAACACCCCCAATAATATTCTGGTAGGTTCTTCAATGTATTTGGTTAGCGGTACATTGGACTCATGCTTTGGAATAATATTTTTATATTGGTATCTTCCAAAATGATGATAATATATATATACACTCCAGAGGCGTTACTTACATTTTGCCACACTGATGTCTACTGATTACCCCGGTGCCTGAAATATTTACCAGAATTATATTTTGAAAGTATGAGAATGGAAGTGGATAATACATTCATGGTAAAGTAATTACGATTTCACAAGGAAAACTATGAAAATTTTCACAGACATTTTCTCAGTTCAGCAATTCCATTTGTGTACGTAATTCGCGTATGTTACTACAAACGTTGTGATGAAAGGATAGAAAGATTAAAAACTCGTGCTGAATTATTTTGCGATAATATTGATCATATCAATACCAGATTGAATGATATAGAGCAAATAACAATCCCATTCGATTACAATACACTGCCACTGATCTTATTGTGACCATACATTGCGCCTATTATCTATAATTCTGCTCGACTCAATCTAAATGGGTTAGACTCGGTTTCATATTGTTAAAAAGAGGAGTGGAATAATTGCTAAACCTTATTTCATTTCTGCAAACATGGAACTTGAGGGAGCATATTTGGGTGATAAAAATACATTATGTTGAAAGTTATAACTTTTCATGAAGGCATCACTCTCTTCTATAAAACAACCAACAAATAAACCTTGAGCAAAGCATGGTACAATCACGGAAATTTTAAAACAATTCGTAAACATGAATGTTTGTTATGCGTGTTCCTCTTTACGATCGACTATGGAAAGTTAAGTTGGAATGTGTATTTTAAGTGTCGATAAAAATCCATGAATCCGATCCTGTGGTCATATTGTAGAAGGCAACTTGCTAAGACAAAGAGAAATAGTCTTCAAAATAGCGGAAACTAAATCTGGATCGTTTTATAGCTCAGAACAAACTTTGAATGGTATTTAAAAATCACTGGTAAATGGCTATTGTCCGAAAATTGGTTCACGTTTGAAAAACCACTCTATGTACTGAGAAACAAAACACCCTCCAAAAATAAATATAATAAAACAAAATAAAAAAAAAATAAATCGGTCAAATTTATCCTGGTAGTTATTCTCCCTCGTAAAATTGTATGACGGAACCAATTATTTACTGATGTAGTGGTACCTAAATAATCCAATAATGAGTCGTATTTTGATACAAAAAATATGATACGTTATGAATGAGTAACGGAGATGTGAAAAGAGGATAATAAAAATGTTAGTTATCTTAATTCCAAATATGTAATTCGGAAAATCAAGCATAACTTTATTAAAGATATCTACTCTAACTTTTTGCTGAAAAACTTGCAGACACTCGTCTCTAATTTGGTATATCCGTGCTCATATTTTCTTAATTAGATTATGCGCATTTTATTACCAATAACTGTGGGGCCAGTATGACGGTTTGATACGAATTAGTGCATTATAGATGAAATGTATGTTATAAGTCAACATAAACATCAGATAAGTCTACATACCGGACAAGACTATTGTCACAAATACACGATGGTATAATGACAGTATTGGGGGTAGTCTTCAACTTGTAGAAAACGACTGAATAGAAATTAAGTAACTATGCAGGATTCTGCGCTGTGAAATCGTTGGTACGTCAAATGTGACTCATTCTAAAAGTAAATAATATCGAATATCACTCGTGGCACGGAAACGGCTGTGTGGCGTCTCTATGTGGCTTATTTTTTATCATCCCCTGATAAAATTAAACACTCTCCATGTCTATCGCTTGATTCTCCTCAGGTAAACAAATTACAGACCGACAGTGAATCCTTCTTAGGCGGAAGATTCCACTCCTGCTAGTGTATAGTTGTATATATTCACTCATTGTTACTTGAGGCATTTTCAAGTGTTCCCAATTGATGGTCACTAACGCTTTAATACTTTTTCAGATGGCATCTGTAGTATTTCATTTGTAATCGTTATTGAAGCATCACCTTCTCCATAAATTACCAGATTAACTTTAAACAGTTCTCTATTAGTCTTTCGCAATTTTCATATATTCCAACATTAATGATACTTGTAGACTATTGTTGCGATTGCTACTAATTTTCGTCACACAATGTTCTATACAGGTCGATTATTCGAATTTCTGTTATTCAAAAGTAGTTTTTTTCGACGAGTTCCTTGTTCTGAAGATCACAAACTCGCAATTTGTAAATTTTAAAAAAACACCCTTTCCAGGTACATAAATTGATGTGTTTGGACATAATCGAATCTTTGAATAATCACTCACAATATTCTTCCTAAACGGAATATTGTATTGTCATAATGTTACTCTATATAACCTCCTCTTATAACCGATTAAGGCATATTGTTAACATAATACATACGATTTTGTTTATATAAATAATTCATTCGAATACTGCGTGAAACTGTCTTTGATTATCATGAGAATTTCGGAGACATCACCGTTTTAAACGACAACCTATGGACTGACATAGTACGATAATTAATTTCAGCTAATCATGATTTAAGACAGAAGTTAAGAGCAAGGATTATAAATATCTTCATTCTCATTTAATGGAAATGACGTACATGTGTCATACATAGATCAAAGGAATTGAAAGGAGTTCGATCCCTGTCACGAGAAATTATAATCTTCGAAGTTAAATATATTTAATAATTGTAATCGAATTTGTAAGGTTTTAAATAAACATGCGGTAACTTGTCCTTTTATGGCTTGTACCTCCTTTGTGCGTGGAAACAAGCTTCCTCCACGCCATTTTCTAAAGCTTGCTATAGACTATTGAAGATCACAGCCAGTTCTTGTTATTTCAAAGGGAACAATGAGTAATAATGTCATTATTTTGAAATCTAATCAACTAAGAGCCGTGTGCCTTCCCTTCCGAGAATTTTTAAATGCATTGGGTAAACATATACCGTTCATCTCATAACTGAGAAACTTTAGAATTAAGTGAAGAAAATTTGATACGATTTCAGAAATATTAACACATAATTATGGAACATATAAATACTAACTAAAAAATATTCTAACAACGTAATTGAACATAAATCATTTTAGCCTTGCTAGAAAAAATAAATAAAATATAACTTAACAAAATCGCTTACCAAGATTATACAGAACTCAGAAAGAACACTATGGTCGGCATTTTGTTTTCTGATGGTTAAAATATTCTTTCCACAAAATGATGATAATGATATCCCTATTCAAATCTTGATGGATTCGAAAAAAAATACCTCGTCTTACACCTGAATTTTCGGATTCATTCTAAACATTTTTCCATATGAAAATGTAAGTGTACTTCAACCTGTTGAATATATAGAAACTTATTATATGCATTTTCCAGAATATTTATTATTACTTATAAAACCATTAATAAAAGTAAAATTTTTTTTTCTAAAAAAAAATGCAACATTTTAACCACAGGCTAATTAAAAATAAAAATAATTTCTGCTATTACTGGAAAGAAAATTTGTAACTAAGAGATAAACTCCTTTAATAGATCATACAGGCCCAGGAAAAATCAAGCACATGCATCGCTAATTTTTCAATATCATAGACGAGAATATGTCATGTTTTTCTTGAAAGTTAGAATATATTATTTTCCAACAAAATGATATAATAATTAGTGCTTTAAATTATGGCGTTTGGATCCTGAATGCACTTTGTAGGACAATGTCGGCTTCATCAATTCGCGCAATTGGCCTTTTTCAATCAAGCAGCGTATCTCGCGAGGCGATATTCTTGTTCAGGGGCGTGCGATAGAATAACAATAGATAGAATAAATTCATAATAACAAAATGCAGCATGCCGGCATTGCATGACATTTCGGCGTTGGCGACTACCACTGGGGATTACTGACCCGTCGGATTTTGGCGAATCAACATTGGCTCAGAAAAATGGTCCCAGGATCGCAACGCCTTATACCAAAATCAATGAACAGGGTACTCCATTTTTGTTGGGAAAATGAATGTTCTACCTGATGATTTACACATCAAACCATTTTGCTGATGATGTTGAAGAAATTAACAATGGCAGGTGTGCATTCTCTTGCGCATCCTTATAATGTATCGTATATAAAACTTTCGCCTTTAATGTGAGGTCACAAGGGGTCATGTATGAAATATATCCTGCAACTGGAAGCTGAGGTTGATCTAATATTTGATATCCCTTTTGGTGAAATGTTCAATCACGGAACAGCTGAAATATAACAAATTATTTTTAGAAATTAAGTTCTTTATTTTCGATATTTCTGGTGAAGTGTTCCTTTAAGTTTATAGGGCCTATAATCTTTAAGTGATACCACAATTTGAGCTAACACAAGTCCCTAGGTTGTTCTATAGGTCTATTCTACCATCTCTATCGGTCAGATATTGAGATGTAAAATGTTCAGAAAGTCACTTTCCAGGCGTTTTTCAGATCTGCTCCCGTATCTAAATAGATAATAAGAATAGTTTTAAATCCGCGTGGTGTTTTTATAATATGAATAAGTGCA
The DNA here is from genome assembly GCA_001188425.1 of Eucidaris tribuloides. Classification (NCBI taxonomy): domain Eukaryota; kingdom Metazoa; phylum Echinodermata; class Echinoidea; order Cidaroida; family Cidaridae; genus Eucidaris; species Eucidaris tribuloides. Next base: position 15,477 of record JZLH01S0028918.1, on the reverse strand, counting down.
ATATTGTGTATGCTTTCCCACTATCATCATATTTCTTTTGTATCTTCCAATTTCCCCTTTTCACTCTCCCTCACCCGCTCTTTCTCCAAACTTTCTTTCTGACATTTTTGTTGTTCATTCATTTTCTTTGGAAAGGCCAATTCTGTTAACGGTAATTAAGAATGAATGTTAATCATGATTTGAATTTGATTTAATATTGATCATTTGTGTCCTGGATTGATTATACATGTATTTGATGATTTGAACTTTGAATCAGTGTCTTGGCAGCATTTTAGATTAGTACGCCAAAATGTGCATGAAATATATAATAATAATCATAATAATAATAATAATAATAATAATAATTATAATAATAATAATAATAATGAATAATAATAATAAATAAATAATAATCCATATAACAAACAACAATAATATAATAATCATTTCATCATCATCAGTCACCATCACCATAATAATAATAATAATAAATAATGGATAATAATAATTCATAACAATAATAATATGCGTTGCTTTTATATAGTGAATTACTGCACTATTATCATTCAATTTTTATTTATTATCAAATATCTTCTCTCTCTTTTTTCGTTATCCCCTCTCCTGTTACTTCATTTATGTTCCTGTTGCTTTCCTCCCTCTTTCTCATTTTTTCGCACCTTTCCCAACCTTTCCATCCAATTGTGCTGTTCACTTTTCTCAGGAGACCCTGGTTCTTTTTGTATTAATATTCTTGACATGTATTTATGCTATGTTGCTTGTTTGTGTTGTTTGTTGTTGGTGTGTTTGAGTGTGTGTTTGTTTATGCGTTTGTGTGTGTGTTTGTTTGTATCTTGTTTGTGTGTGTTTGTGTGTTAGTGTGTATATTGCGTGTGGTGTTTTTTTTGCGTGTTTGTGTGTGTGTTGTGCGCGCGATTTGTAATGTATCCGTGTTTGTTGAGTGTTTGTTTTCGTGTGTGTTTGTTTATTGTGTGTGTGTGTTTTGTGTGTGTGTGTGTGTGTGTGTGTGTGTGTGTGTGTGTGGTGTGTGTGTGTGTGGTGTGTGCTGTGTAGTGTGTGTCGTGTGTTGACTTTCGCACATATTATTTTCACTCGGAACAATCCCTGTTTGAAGGTAATTGTTTAAAAAATGTAAATTATATACTGTAGAACTTATATATGCTAATAGTTTGACGAAGAATGTCTGTGTTTACATTGATTTGAATCATATTACCTGTAAAAAATTATATTTTACTTATATTCAATTCTATACCTGAGATTTTTGTGTTTAGGGCGAATGTTGGGTGACACATTTATTCTTAACACCCCTATTCCAACTTTGTTTTTTCTATGATAACTTTCCTTTTTTGATAATTTCTATTTTCATTTTTTTATGTCTTGTCACATTTTTCCACCTGTGTTTAATTGGGGGTTTTTTTTTTTTTTTTGTTCTATATGTAATACAAAACTATGGTGTAAATTATGTGTATTTTACTTCATAACCAATGGTTGTAATGCCAACTTTGTAACTCTTTGAGTTTGCAATTTTGTGAATAAATTAATTAAATAAATGTATAAATAAATAAATATTGAATAAATAAATAAATGAAATTAAAAAACAATACGCTCCAGCGATTCAAAATCATAACCGCACTGAGACTTCGCAGGTATCAAACACCCACTCTATCAACATCTCTCGTCATGCTGAAAAAAATCGATGAACCCTACTAGACATTATGTGACGCTATTTCGACTTATAGCAACTTACAAATAACTCGTGTGGACGCTATGTATAGACGACCAGCATAACTTTCCCTAGCAACGTATGGCCCGCGTATGCTCGGTCGTACTACGACGTATACCAGCGTGCTTCAGTGCGTACACGCAACTTATGCAACATTTATACAAAACTTACCCATAACCTTATTCAACGTATGACACGTATTCGCAAAATTTTCATACGTGCGGCATACCTGGCTAAACGTCGAAATTTGTCCCAGCGTGCTTCAGCGTGGCATATCATTAAACTTACACAAAACTTACCCATAATTAGTCAACGTATGACTGACGTATTCGCCAAATTTTGTCATACGTCGGCATACGTTGCTAAATCTCAAGGTGGGGGGGTGGACCCCCTTAATACCCTTAAAAAGGCACTGGAAAGCACTATAAAATCATTATACATGCATAAAAATATTATTAAACATTATTGTCCAATTTTAAGCGCCGCTAAATTCTGTCTTTCACTTTGTCCCCCCCCCATTCCCAATATGGATCCAACGCCCCCCCCCCCCAGCTTAACCGGCGTCATCCCAGGTGAACAACCCTGCTCTTGGAAGGCTAGTCATACATAGTAGGTGGGACCTATGTCACCAATTTTGTGAAGTTTCAATCTAATTGTTTGGCAAAGGTACAAAACGTGTTGTATACTCGGGATCTGACTATTAGGAAAATAATGTTGCAATTTTGTCGTGACGCCTCGATACCTTGACACACCAGTCAAATTGTCAAAATGGTTCATACATTCGCCGAAAGTATATTGAACTTGGTAATGAAAAATTGAAAATGTGGCAATTTTCAAAAGAAATAAGTATTATGACATTTATTTGTTATTTCACCTTTTCATTTTTGTTATAATCATAATGACCCTAATTATAGGCAATAATGTCATACAATTTGCCTTTATTCAGGACTAGTCCACGCTAGAAACCACCGGAAACATCCTTTGTACATGGTTTTTTAAACGA
>JZLH01S0028917.1:0-17119 GCA_001188425.1 Eucidaris tribuloides | reverse complement strand
AATAATATTATTCTAAACTCCGAGTATGTTTTGCATTAAAACGCCTTGCTCAAGTCTAACAATACCTCGGCTTGTAGCCAATCACCGCGTGGTAAACATTAGCGGTGGCTTTGAATGGGATCGGAGTTTTGCCCTGCGGAGCATACGAAATCGTCATGTTGTATCACCATTTTTACTGATATTTGCGCTGATACATCAGAACATGGATAAAGCTAAACCCAAGGCAACCATCGGACCTTTCAGAGCAACAAAATTAGTGAGTATTAAGCCGAAATATTTTCATTTCGAGCTGATATGTTCCTGGTATTTCGTTCAATTGCTGTCGCACATTCATGCATTACTCAAGACAGGCCGCTGCGCCCTGGCAGGCTGCGGCGACACGGCCTTGCCCTCGCCGTACGTTGTGCGAGCGCGCGCGAGGCCACGCACGGGCGCTTCGAGTACGGCTGGGCGTGAGCCACTCTCGTGAGTCGTGGCTTGACTTTGTGTACGATTCTTAATCTTATACAAGGACAATAATTTCATTTCTGAATAGATATAACAGATCTATGACATATTTTCAACTTTAATGAATAAATCCACATGACATGCATGATTTCTTCAGTTCAGGCATTTTACTACTAACACAGTTTAGTTCAAAACTAGTCAAAACAGTTTTGTTTCTTAAGTCTACGTTAGTTAATGTTAAATTTTTAGGTGCCGGAATTTTGGAACCCTTTCCCATGCCTTCACACGTCACATGAATGAACATTTACCAAGGCAAGAGGAGAATACAAACTGGCTTAAGGGGCAATTTAGCATCTGTTGCACTAGACTCTATTCCCTTGCTTGGGTCGCGTGAGCGGGCATGATGGGCGGGATAACCCTGAGCCGCTGCCACAAAGCTCGGCAACTGTAGCCGGACCGTCTCCCTTTACAGTGCAGGACACCCTCGCCGGTCACGGCAGAAATCGCACCCGCACGCCGTTGATACCAATGCTTGAACTAGCGCGCGCAGCACGTGCGCCCGTCAACTGAGCAAAAGTCGCCAGAGGGTTGTCCACCGAGATTTTACTAACAGGCGAATGATCGGTAAGTTGAATTTCAAATTTAAAACTCAAATTCAAACTTTTGAAAGGACTTTTTCATTGAAATGTAATAAATTACGGCTTTTGCACAGTACATAATTTTTTCATTCCACAAAATTCATGTTTTGCAGCAATTAGCGGTCCAAACTGCCTCTACCACGAGGGATCGTAAAGGTGACAGTCTTCGCTACGGGTCGCTCCCAAGCGTGACCCAGCCCCCCAGGGGAAGGGGGGCACTCGACTTACAGTGTGATACCGAAAATCGGGGGCTCTGGAACTGGCTTGAGCGAAAAATGGGGGTCTCTGGAACTGGAGTTAAGACTTCAGAAGCGGTGCGGCCGAGCAAAAAATCAGTAGCGAAACTAAAGTACGGTGGTCTCGAACGGCCTTTTAGGGATGCATTGCAGAGATGCCAACCCCAAAGGATGGAACAAACGTGGGTCTCTCAGGAACACATGCCCGCGCAGCAACATTTTAACAAACATAAACAGACCTCCCAATGCAACATTTGATGTTGCAAATGTTCATCACACGCATTTCCACGAGACTAGCAAACATAGTAACACTAGTCAGTTTACTGTTGTGCAAATTTCAGCAATAAAGTCAGATGCTCTGATCTATTGTTGACTCTTCGAGTTTGAGTCGATGTTGAGATTTTTCATTACCCAACATCAATCACTGTATGTGGGACTAAGACTTTTTGGGCTTAACAACAGCATAATACATCATCGCCATTAGCACCATACCTTTAAAGTTTGAAGGCCTTTGTTCTTGTTATTGAAAGATGACTTCGTTGTTGCACACAGTTAGTGAAAGGAGTCACATTTCTTCATGTTTTTGAAGCTTCTGACAATCGCCTGCCCGTAAGGTAATGGTTCCAGCCTGAACTCCCCGTTATTGCGCCGTCGCTCGTGGCCCGCTGCCCGTTGAGAAGTCTGTGACTGCTGTACATCGCGTGCAATGGTAAGTTGTCTCTTTGCTCAGCCTCAGGTCGAAAAATGACCATCATTATAATTCGCAAACATGTTTTAAGATGTGTTTGATCAAACTTGAGCTCCAGATTTCAGAGCCATGATGGTGAAAAAAATATGAAAGGTCGAATATCGAATCACAGTTGAATTCACTTTCAGTAATACATGTAACACACATGAATTCGTCACACTGCAGACGCGTCGCACTGCATATACAGTGATTGGTGCGTGAGCTCTAGTGCACTGATGTCACACAGTACTGCCACGGCCACAGCGGGTTCAGGTATCGTTCAATCAGTGATCCAAATGAACATTTGTGGCCTCTGATCTATAGAAGCTCAACGGCTTGATGGCGCACGCATTGAGCTGAGATCATGCACTCATTGCCAGAGTCACACGTTTTGTGTGTTGATTTTTGGTTTTCCGTAACATTTTGGTTATTTACCGTAACGCCGTAACAAGGGCAATAAAAGCGGAACAAATACGGAGAATCCGTAACGGTTGGCATCTCTGGCATTGGTATGAGGAACGGCAAATTTGGGGGTCTCTGGAATAGTGGTGTTATCTTGAGGCCACATGCTCGGCTCGGTCCGTATCGTCTGGATAATGTCAAGGCTTACCGGGACTCGATCGATCGATCGTCTCGATTCCTGATTGTCAACAATACCACTGCCTTGACAACATCATGTACATGTAGGCCTACACACAACGTTGCACTAGGGAGGTTGAATGGGTAGACCACCCAGGCTGTAGAGCAAATAAAATATTCCCCACCCAGCCAGATGACCCTTCACCTGTATGCCTGGAAACAAGTCCACTGACCTACTTCTAATACATGTAGTGTAGGTCAAAATGGTAACCCTGAGATCGTTTATCTCTGCAGCCTGTTATCAGTCTGGGATATAGGCCTATGTCTTGTGACATTTTGGCAGCTGCTAAAACCTCATTTTAATGCTAAAGCACAAACACAAGTGAATGCAAGGTCCAATAATTCCCCACCAATTCCACTAATTCCCACCAAGAAGGTGCAATTTTTTTTTTAACCCCGCCATTTATGGAGAAATAACATCAATCAAGTTATCTCCGTATTGGCTCGGATTAGTCCCGAGGGCCAAAACCGCCAAGAAATCTCGGATGGTATCGGATCAGATAACAGGCTTACTCGGGAACTGAAATTCAGGGCTGAAAATGGGGGTCTCAACCGCGGCACATAGGTATGACACAATTACACAAAGTGCCCCCCCACCCCACACCCGGCCTCATGCCCTACATTTCACATGCAATTCAATAAAAAGTTACCAAATGATGTTTCTCATATAGATCTAGACTTCTAATGATGCATATATGAGGAATAATCCTGCATAAAAATTGTTCGAAAAAACTCACTTTTATAATATTTTTGAAGACGATTTTGTCAATGTGTCACTCGACTCAGTTTTAAAAGATAGAGTCCGGGAATTGCACACCAGCATAATGAATGATATCAGCTCAAATCATTCACATTTCACAATGTGAAGAGTAGAGTCTAGTATAATTTAAACACAGGTCTGTCATTGAACCTTTGGGTAGAATACATAGTTTTGTTGAAAATCTGAACGGTTAAATTTAAAAATTTGCGAAGAGACGAGCCCCGTGATGAGCACATTCCGTTAACGGTTAGTTCCAAAATTGTCTAATTGGACCCTGGCCGAAGGTCATGCAGAGTTCAACTGCTAAAACCATAGCAGTACACGTACGTAGTCACCCACTGCCCGTAAGCTTGTCATGAGTACCGTGTTCTGCAATTTGCGCAAAATTTAAACTCGCGAAAAAAAAAAATTCTGGTAGCATATCATTTAAGTTTTTCTCATAAAACAATAAGTTCCTGATGTACGGATCTCAAACTTTCTACACACCCTTTATGAGTACTTTACTACCGTTTGGTAATCATAATAAAGGGAAGTGATCCACTTACAAATCCTAAAATCTATCTTTAATACCAGAACAATGTTTACACAGAGTACACAATGTAAATTTCCATGACGTTTCAACTTGAATTACGCAGCTTGTCATCAGGTTTATTTTATTATCCCTCTTTCCCATACATTTTTCAATCCTAGTGGAACACAATCATCACTGACTTCCGATCAGAGATTCCACTGAAGCGCCACCGCTGGCGGATGCGTTACTATGACAACTGCTTCACGTCCTCCGAGGCTATCGACTGGCTCCACAACTACCTCTGTACCAGTGAGAACTTTGGCCCCTGGGTAACAAGGTCACAGGTCATTCTGCTCTTGGATAAATTTGTACACAGTAAGATCATAGAGGAAGTGAAGACCACCTCAAAGGGACCAAATAAAGAACAAACTACATTTGAAGACAATGGTCATCTTTACAAGTGAGTACTCTACAGCCTGTCCTCCCCCTTCCATAAAAAATACCCCTCTCAGTAACTTCAACATGTTCAACTTCAAAATCTAGTTCTATTGTCCATTTTGAGCCAATGAAAATCCTACTGTCAAAATTAGTCTTGCTTCACTGCCTATGAATACAAGCGGTCTTAGGTAATTTATTCATTCCAAGTTTGGTGTAATAATGAATACATACCACACTACATTTAGTACTACAATTTGATTTCCAACTGAGTTCTTATTATTGTAAAGTAACAATTTCCCTTTCTCTGAAATGTTTAACAACAAAAGAGTGTGAAAAGGAAGATGCAATTCAAATCAGTAAGGTCTATTGTAGTGTGTGAACTTGGAGTGGACCCCCAAAAACACTTGTGTTACAAGTAAGACCATGTGTTTTCAAAGTTTCAAACCAGTGAAGCAACACTAATAAAAGAAAACTATATGGAATCTAAACTGAAGAGAATAGTGCTTGATTTTGGAAATCATTCTCACTCAGGTTTGTGTGAAGGATATTCTGGTTAACATGCTAAACTAAATTTGTTAGATGTCAACAGGTTAATTTAGTTTTAATATTTGACTTACACTCAGAAGATCAAACAGATATGTGTCATTTTGTGAGGAAAGGGGTTTCAATTAACTCCCTGATGTTGAATTAGTGGCTATGCTTTGAATGTGATTGTTGACAAAGTCTCTAAAGACTCTAAAGTTAGCACTCTCATTAGTTTTACTGTGCAGCCATCTAACATAGTCTCATAATACCCTTCTACCAACAAGGTTACCCAATTCAAATAGTTAAACAGGCTGATATCAAACAATGGCACATTGTTGCATCAATAATAGGGGATTTCCCATTGAGAAACTGACAGTGATGACCCTATTGTTCAAGTTCTTAGCTGGTATCTGTTAATTGTTCAAATTAAGTAGATTTAAGAAGAAAGTCTTTCAACTTCAGAGTCAGGTCTAGTCCAATTCAGGAAGTGCCGTCTTTTGTTGCCAAACAAGCATGCTTTAGCTACACTTTTAATTGAAAGGTAGGTGACACAATCACTTACCACTGGCAGTTAAATTGTAACTAGAGAACCAAATTAACACACAAACTGATCTGTATTTTGCTCAAGGTCCTGAAACTGTCTTTCCTCACTTTGGTTTTAGTCAGCATTAAATAATCAACTCTCCACGTTTTCATTGAAAAGAAATAGTATGGGAACATGGTACCACACTGTGCCTCCATACATGAACACTCACACCTACAGTTTTAATTAAGGATCACAGAGGAAATAGAACATTTAAAAGGATTTATCCATGGATTTTCCTCAATAGTCTCCATCCAATAAACTCAACTGATCAATTAAAAGAGACTTTCTGCCCCTCCCCATTTTGATCAGAAATTGTCTTTCAATTTCTCAATTTTTGTCAATATAATATTTAGTTTTTTTTTACAGAATAAACACCAGAAATAAACATGAATCAATTTTTGCAGGTGTTGGTACAGTGCATGTTTCCAAAATTAAAGTCATTACTCAAAACAGACTGAATACAAATGTCATTATTCACACTCCTTTCACCCACTTGATGATTCCAGATTCTTGCCAGTATCTCCGATTAAGAAACTCCGTTCTGCGCTGAGAAGTCGGTCCAGCCTCAACAGCCTCAGCCCCAGCCCCAAGAAGCGTGCCAGTGCTGCCCGGACAGCCCGCCCTCTAGCGGTGAGAGATGCTAACGTCCACCAGCCTCCTACTACTGTGCCGATGGCCAAAGAGCTGCCAGCCTGTAGACTGGTAGTCAGACCGCTGACCACAGATCAGATCGAAGATGTCTGGAAGAGCGCTACACTGAAGCGGTATGTTTTTGGTGACGTGACATTTGCTCCGGCGAGAGTTGTTCTGGTGATAATATCTCAGACGACATGAGTCAGGGTTAGGTTTAATACTCATTGGATTTCTAGTTTAGAATAGGGTTGGGGTTAGAGTTTGAGTTAGGATTAGTGTATGCAGTAGAATCAGAGCAATCGTTGACGGAGCAAATTATATAGAACTCTTTTTATATCATTGATGCCAGCATTTCTAGTGTGCAAAACTTTACTCAGCGGCAAGACTTTGAAATTCTTGTTGTTTTCAGACTTATTTTTTTATTAATTAATGTGGTTGAAATAAATTGTACTCTGCACATGTATGCATGTGAAAATATGATGAGCAAGTCATTAATTAGTTTGTAAATTTATCTTTGACGAGGCAGAATCAAATAGACTTGGGTTAATTCAAGAATGCCACTGAGGAAGGTGCAAATTTGCTCCCAAGTATTCTTGGAATACATCTCAAATGGGTTATTTACAAATTATATATCTGATTTATCTTGAATGTTTAGCCAAGATGGTGAAGAACTGAATATGCTACCATTTTTAAAAAATAATTTATTTCTTTTTAGTTTGTTACTTTTTGGTTTGTTTTTATTTATTCATCTTTATTAATCAAAATATCAAATATCACAATATATATAACAATGAAATAAAGATGTAACATAGAAAACCCAATTTTGCGATTTTTAGCCAGTTGGCAGCCGCTATCTTCTTTTTTGTGACAAGTTGACGTTATGTGCATGCTTGTTTTGATCCGTATGTACCGTTTTTAAGCAATTTCTGTGGAAGTACTGCACATATAAATACATGCTTTTCTGAGTTTTAATGTAAAAACAATAATTTAAATTTGGAATGATTTTGCATCATGTGATACAAATTACTCATTTGTTTTACAATGCATAAAGCATAAATATGGATTTCGTTTAAAAATGTTCTTACATGGCCAATATAAAGTGAAACACATTGCACATGACATATAAGAATTGGTTTTCTTTTATTTTCAGATTACAAAGGTTACTGTGGTTGTCGACGTTGGATGGCTTACTAGATGCCTCTGTCATCGTCCCCTCACACATCATTCACAACTGCACCCACATCAGCCGGAATGGAGTGGTCCAACTGAAGGACCATGAAGATAATCTCCCCCATTGGGTCCTATCGGCTATGAGGTGTCTGGTGAACTGTAAGTCAGGCTGGAATGGCTTATTCTTTATGCAGTACACCACTGCACAAATCCTAACTTGTTGAAGACTAAAACATGAGATATTTCATCGCGAGGTCTATGGGAAATGTGTGTTACAGCAAATCAAACCTACAGCGGGTTAAAATCTCATGTTTGATGCTTCAATTTCATAAAGTATCATGGGGTACACTACATAGAATGTGTAATGCCATCTTATGTCCGTCAGAAGTACAGTTATGTAGTACAGACGATTCCCGTTATATAGTTCTTGGGACAGGCAGTTTTCTTTTGTTGTATGGAAATTTTGTTATAACCAAACAGTGAAAGTATAAGATATATGGATAATAAGTTTGGGTCCCCCCGAGATTTTTCATTAACTAATTAGAAAAAAAATAAAGACATTCAGAATCTATTATTGCAGGGTTATGACTTTGGGGCATAAAGCTTTCAAATAACAAAAAATCCCCAAAACTAAACTTGGGCTTTAACGAGGTTAGCTGAATTTTAATCCCCCAATTTAAACTATTCAATACGATCATGTTATATTTTTCCTATATCTACAGAAATATTGCCATGGCATTTCAATATTTTTGATGAAATTTTAGAATAATCAGTAATTATATTAAGGCCAAACTGCATCTTACACAATCCACATATTTGATCAAATGCTGAGTAAAATCTACAATATTTTCTTCCCCACCTAGGGCCAAGCAAGGTGGATTCTGAGCTTCCAAGTTATCCCGGGTTTGAGAGAGATGTGTTCAAGACAATCAGCAATTACTTCGAGAACCTCCCAGAACCCCTGATCACGTACAACAGATATCATCTACTAGTGGAAGCCTTTGGTAAGTATCAATTCATCATGGTAATGGTAATGGTTTATTTAAAGAAAAAGTCATTTTCAGCCAACCAACTGAATTGCAGATTTTTTGTACAGTATATAAAAAGATCATAAACAATATTACTACTGAATATGTAGGAAAGAATTTCTACTCTTTGTCATTTAATTTGAAAAATAGTTGTCAACCAGGTTTTAGTGTTCTAGGGTAGGAACAAGGAACATGTGTACATACAGATATGAAATTTTAGATTTCATATTTGCATGGATGTAGCCAAGCTTTTGATGTGAGGTTCAAAATGTCCCTATCTATTCTTTTGCATTGTACAATAACCTCAGATTTGTAGGGTATCCAATGTCAGCAACAAAATACCCAAAGGACACCTAGACACCTATCTAACAAAATCCTTGGATAACTCACAGAAATATAATAAAGTGGACATAGGGGTAGTGTGATAAAAATTTGTAAATTGAATGAGAAAAATACCACAATCTCATGCTTTTTTAAAGCTACTTGTAATATGATCTGTACCTTGGTATATTTTAACTAGGTAATTTCTGAGCAATGGTTAACAAATGCATCCAACTAGTATCACGAGGATAAATTTTATATCCTAGACAAATGGGAATTTAAGTTTAACAGTGATAGTGAGAGAAATTATTCCATATATGAAATAAACAATTTAATTTGGGGATCCAGATATGCATGCAGCCTATATCCTTACATTCATCACACCAAAATAGATGTAATCATTGGGATGGGTCTTGGGTTCATGATTGGATTAGAGTTCTCTCCATGCATGTCAAAAGCCTTGTTTTTTTGTATCTTTGTTGCATGAGGAATCAGAAATGATAATTATATATTTATTTATTTTTTAGTTTGCCGATTGCCCACTGGAAAATTCATGATATTTTTTTACCTTGCATGATCTCCGTCTGTTTTTTTTAGCAGCATGGTATGTGAATTAAATTGCAAGTTCCTTTAACTTGTCACTGAATTTCATATAATTAGCTTCCAATTTTGAAAATCATAAATTGAATATTGCTTAAAAATGATATTTTACTACTTCAGTTTACGAAATGTGAAGTTCTGTACTTTTTGTAATTGCGCTTGTGTAGTAAGTTTCAAGAAATTATGTTTACTGCTTAATTGCTTCTAAGACCCTATTTTTGGTCGCGCCGGGGGGGCTAAAATAGCCCCCCCTCACCCCTCAGCAAGTTCGCAAGACCATCATCTGCTGCCGCGCGGAAATTTTTTGACTGCGTCGCTCGCCTGACTTTACTTTCAAGTGTTGCGCATCCTTTTGAGAACAAATTCCGGCGAAACGTCCGCCGTACGGGGTCCGGAGTTTACGCAACTTTTCATCCTTGGGCATGTCACCACCAAAAATCGCGCTCAAAAACATGACAATCGTGTTATTTCTAATGCAATTGTGTTTTCGGCCGGAGAGGTGCGAGTGAGATGTAATGATTATTTTTACTGTTATTTTCTGGGATGAAATAAAATAACTTTATGACTGTCTTTATGGATCGCAAAGTTCCCCGAGAAGGATTTCTCGAAAAAACAATAGAAAAAAAAAGGTCGAAAACAAAGAATACATAAGAATTCATGAAACAATAAATACATAAGAAATTAATTATGATTAGCCAATTTTGTTGACAGATAATTGTTAGAGAAGTTCAAAAGAATATTCTCACCCAAAATTAGCATCTGTGAGCTGTTTAAAGCGAGTTAAAGCGCCAAAATATGATTTTATACATAAATATGCATAGATAATTACTTAAAAAATAGCAAGATAATGTATTTTTCAAAAAATCTAACTATAACAGTCTTGGAGATTAGTCCGGCTCTCTGCCGGCGTGCGAGATTTTCTCGTGGGCGATCGCGCGATCCGCGGCCAGTCGAGATCCGAGGGCGGGGGCCAAAATTAGGCCCCCCCCCCCCCCCCCCCCGGCTTGGCATTTCAAAAAAGTCCCGGGCTGATTAGGGTTTTAAAGACTTTAAGTTATCATTGAACTTCAAGTTACCCCTTGCAGCACTTTGCAGTCATTTAATGTTGTGTGTGTGTGTGTGTGTGTGTGTGTGATTGTGTGTGTGTTGTGTGTAGCTCACCGTGGACGTGGGGGGGGGGCGGTCCAGCGTTTTGAGATCCTTGTTGTAATTGAGGTGCTTATGCGGCATTAACAACCAGGCAAGCAAGATCTGGGGGTAGATAGAGAAGTCCGCCATTTGGTGGTTGTGTCAATGTATATGTCACAGTTGTCAGAAGTTTCTCCTCATTTGAATAGGTAAAAATTGGGCCGTGTGTGTCCTCGTATTACCAATTTTCAAACACACACTCACATTAATAAAATTGTACTTCGGTCGAGGTGTTACACGTATGTGTGTGTGTGTGTGTGTATGCAGTGTGGCAAGATATTGAGGTTTTAAGAGGAGATGTAGAGCATGGTTAATATATTTATAAAACTAAAACTTGCATATAATAAAATTATATTTAATAGCTAGAATCAAATCAAGAATTGGTAGGTATAATGACTAAGTACATGTCTCTTTTAATCCGCGAACTACTTTATACATGCAGTCGATTGAATATATATATGTTTGTCCAAGTTGGGACTTTTTAAAAAATGAGTCATTCCCGCATAGTAACAATGCATTTCTGAATATTTGCCTCAATTGAGTAAATCACAGGGTATATTGACAGAGACGCCCTATCTAACTAATCAAACAAATCAACCATGGACCTCCTGAACTTTATTTTTTTTTTAATGGTGACTTAATTGCTGTGGTGTCCACCCCTAATTCTTTTAGTCACAAGTGTGAACATGAAAATGCTCCAAAAAATTGAAATATCATTTTGAAAGTCAGAATATCATTCAACATATTAAAAAGGAATAAAATGTTACATGTCAACTCTTATATCAGATACCATGTACCTCTTAACATAAAATTACTTTTGGCTAATGCTGAAAGTGGTGGCTATGAAAAAACTTGATACCGGCACTAAGTACACCGGTGGTTCCGCCCTAGAATTCAATGTAGTGTCGGTGAAAGTAACTCATTTAGACAGGAATAACATAAATTTGATCCTTGTAGTCGTTTAATTATGCAAGGGCTCTGAGTTTAGGAACTTGACAACAAAAATTGCCCTAAAGATCATGCCACATTTTTTCTCCAGGAAAAGACAATTAAAGGAGAAATTAATGTGTGTCGCGTGTAGGTGGCGGTATTTTTGAAGGCAATGACACTGTCCTGCAAAAAACAAACTCAAAATGTCCTGGAGAGAAAAATAATCTGAGGGTAGAATTTCTAAGCAGGGGCTACCTCCTGTATAACATTTTAGGTGGTTACAATGATAAAAACTAAAAATACACAAAACTATCTGGGTGTCCACCCTGTAGTGGCGGTAATTGTGATAATTAACACAAAATGGAGATTAACTGGTATTTTTTATTTGAGCATTTACAAATGTTTTTTCAAGGCTCAGCAAGAGGTGTTATTAGAAACCTTGTGATACGTTTAGAGACATACATGTTAGTCACTTATTATTAGAAGACACGGCAATAACTACTTACCGATCTTACATGGACAGAGTGTCCCTGGTAGAGGTCGGTATATTTTCAACCACACATTGGACATATGACAATTTTACATGCTGTGAAGATTACTCTTTTCCTTCAAAACATGTATGCCTGATCAAGGTTCCTTTGAAGATGCAACCTTTGGTGAAATAGAAAGCACCACAACATACCCAGGCATTGGTCATGTTTTCTATGGTTTCGCTAACAAATGTCACATGTTGGGTGGGGAGTTTCGTGGACGGACCCATATCAAAATGATTTAGCTAGTGATTACTCTGAAATTAGAAAAATGCATATGTATAGTAAAGTTTACTCATTACCCATAGACCAGCTTTATAAAGAGAAGTTATAGTTTAGTACTATTCTCAAATATTGTTATTACATTTATGGTCACATTCATGGTAGTTAAATTATTAAATCCTTAACCATCGGAGAGTGGGATGTGTGAGAGCTCGTGAGAGTGAGTAGCTAACGAGTGCGGCGGCAAGTTTTAGCAATATCGTTGCCCAACAATGTCCAGCCGCGGACAGGCTAGATTCTAACTTCCGACTCAAACATGATTAAAAGCCTGAAGTATATAGTTGCTGAACTGTTACGTTCAGGTGGCCAACTGTCATGGGCGATGCGTGTTGAACTGTGCTTAATGAGAAAATTTCCTAACACAAATGGGGTGATTCCATATTCAGGCTAGAAAAGGAGAATACTGTAGTACGCCATATATTTCGCGTCCCGATAATATTATTCGCCCCGATTTTGCGTGTCAAGACGGGGGATTCCGCCGAGAGTATATTTCTCGCGATTTTATTGTATTTGCATTCACTTTGTTACAGAATGTCCAGAAGTGAAAATTTTCGCGTTCAGTAAGTCGGCGAAATTCCGCGAAAATAAGAACTACCCCGCGAAATATTCAGGTATCAGTAGTTGATTTGGCAAGATGTCAAAAACGCTATATGTACAACACACAGTGATACGATCACTCTTCATGCTAATTTTTACCCCAAGATGCAATGCGCCAAATAGCCTGTTCGGTGTGCTGTATTGATGGCGTTGAATTTATGCAGAAATGGCGAGAATTATGAAATATAGCTCTCTCTTGCTGACATGTAATGATCCTGTAATCATTGTGAGATCCGCCCTCCCACCCGCCCCAAAAGAGAGAGAGAGTCAGTGTGAGAGAGAGCTGAGTGGGAGATCAGGTTTGTTTGAATTAGGAAGGGAGAAGGTTGAAAGACACTCAGATCATGAAATTAAAATTGTAAAATCAATCAATACCAGTGTGCAGTTAATGTGATTCTAGTTTTGTAAAGAATGTGAGAAAGACATTCATTTCAGTTTATTTTTTGTTATGACAATAACAAAATAAAGTATGACTGTGAGGCCTTCAATGAGTGTAATCCATTAGCAGTTATTTACAAAGAAAAGTGAATGTTGCAAGATTTTACAATACTAAGGACCTGATTGTATGGGAAGGCTAATAAGAATACCTTTTCGGCATCTTAATATAATTCAGATCTAGTAATAAGTATGTTGTCAAAGGCCTGGCTTGGTAGCAAGTACAGCTCTACAGGAAACTTTTTTGTGTGCCACTTTTTTTTTTTACAAAATATGATCAAGTGTTCTGTGTTTTTTGTTAATTGTGTAGTGCTGCTCGTTGCATGATGTCTCCCGATTACCAAATTCCATTCTATACATAATCCAATACATTGACGAACAACTTACACTATTCATTTTCCCCCATTATTCTTTTTTCCTAAGTCTTGCTACCCGTCTCCTGTCTTCCCCATCATCATGTACAGTTGTATGGAATACCGGGACAGGGGTATAGATGCCTGGGCAAGGTTGTGTTCTCAGCACAGGGTGACAATAGAGGGCTCACTTCTATGAGTCGGTGGAAAAGCCAATGATGAATATGACGGTAGGAGGGCGCCATATGTTGAAGGACACGCGCCACAATGAAGGAGAATCCGAGATGCCCACTGAAATAGAACAGTGGCGCCTGGAGGGGCCAGGAAAGTAAGGCGTCAGTAGCAGCTTTGGGCAGGTGCAGGGCATGCTGCGATCCGATACGCACCTGTCCAAGCCGAGCAGGTCTTACTCGCCCGAGATGCAGGGACAGTTTGCGGCGTCAGAGGCATTATGCAGTCAAGAAGGCAAACACTCGTCAGACACTGGAGATTCACTTTGCAAGACAGGGAGGTCGAACCCGGCAAACCATTCCAATCATGTTGACAATTACGGTTTGCCAATATGTAAGCCTTTCAGGGATTCTGATCGCCCCTTTATCTTGCATCAGGGATAAATCTAGGGGCAGGCCCATCCATCGATATCAATCACTCAACCCAGAGAAGATCGCAGACATTTTCTCGGAGAGTGAGGGACGGAAATGCACCTCATTAACCAACTCCGGAGTCGGACAGGAAGAGAATGTGTCCGTTCCAAATCTGGTGGCGGCGGCGGCGGCTTGTTTTTAATCTAAAGAATTTGGCCTCTGGCCGCTGAATCTGGTCACAATTCATGAGGGAAGAAATCGCCGATACGAACCTTTGCAAGGAAAAGATGACACACAAAACTTCTAAGAAATCCGACAAACAATGCTGCAGTGGATCAGCCTCATTATCTCACCTGGGTTGGCCCCCACCCCCATCGTACCCCCGTCTTAGAGTCTCGTCGCCCAGAGGAAGGTCGCGCCACCTACCGTCAGCATCAATGCAGTGCAAGAGCACCGACCCCAGCATCACAGCCATGTAAGCAAGTATCCCCCCTACCCACCCCTCTCAAGCAACTCTCTCATTCTCCGAGATGTCGGCTGTTCAAAAATACGTAACAACCATCCACTTCCCCATGCTCGCTATGAGCATTTGGGGTCAAATCTTACGGTAAATCGCAAGAGTGGCAAGTGCCTGGGTGCAAATCTGGCCACCTTCAACTCCTCCAGTACGAGAACGTCCATGGCTCGCCAAGTTCTCAAAGACGGCTTGAAAAGGCAGATACGTGAACAGCATATCAAAGTAAGTGTTTGAGTATCTTTGCCGCACAGCTTTTGAGAGCTCAGCTTCACTGACTTGACATGTGTCACTACAAACTTTACTAATCCAGATTGTTTAAGAGTTGAATATTTATTATGGGCGGCATACCATACCGACTTCATGCTTACGGCTGAAGGCAGAGTAACTGCTGGAGTAAACTGGAGCTAACTCCGAATTGAAAGCGAATTAGAAAATTCTGTAAATATTCCAATCTGGCATTTGAGCGCTGGATTCTTCAAATCGCTTTGAGAAGAAGGTTACACACGACGGTAAGTCTGGACTAGCAAAGTGTTAGGCAGCTTATTGTTGTTATCGTCCCATCAGATTACATGACATTGCAAGGAAACACTATGGAACGATGTGGATGCCAGATGCTGGTAGCCTGTGAAAAGAGGTTATGGTCGCGGTCAAGTGGGCATAGTAAATTTTAACTCTGTTCTGACTTAACTCTGGAGGAGTCCGTTTCAGCTGTGTATGAAAGCAGTACAAGGTGAGAGGAAAGTGTGAAAAAGTCCTATTCATGGCAGTGGCATAAAACATTCATTTTATGCAAGGGTTGTGGAAAGAGGAATTAAACAGTGCTATTCCAATGTTGATATGTTAATCAAAATTATTCATGCTCATGGGATGATAGGGTGGGTTAGGCATGCATTGTCCAGCTCATGTTGTGCAGTGTTTGCTCTTGTTGTAAGTGCCAAAAAGTAATCATGTGGTGGTTCGGTACGATCAAATGTTGTACTCTTGGGGAAATAAGGAAGGTATTGCTTTAAAATTGCAGCCAAAATTATGAGATGAATAGAAAGTGGAATTTGCACAAGTGTAACACGTTGTGAAAACACTAAATAATAGGTAATGGTTTGTGGCAGGGGATTGTCTAAAGGTGAAGCAGTCTACTTTTGAGTGAAGTTCCAGAATGTGGAAAGCATGGTATTTTTACCCATAAACTTCACACATTATTGACAGTACATATTACTCTGTTGATTTGCACTGTAATGCTTAGCTGGTAAGAAGGAAACAGTTCCTTTTCCAGCCCTGAAAAAATCTCGTATGAATAATATTTTTATCAACCATGAGCCATGTTCATGGTTCCCTGCAGGTTTAAAGTTGCGTATTCACATCATGGTAATTGAATTCTTTCAGCAGGTCATATAGTCATGAGCAACTACACTATTAACATCTTGCAATGCTGTGCTTCTAGATATAGTCACTATGTAAACCATTGTATTAAATCATTTCATTGGCCATACGTAACGCCATTCAGAACCCATGATTTACAATTACGTATACTTCAATCCCACTCTACAGACAGGGCTTTTGGAACTTGAGTCAAGACATTTCCAAATGGACTTTGAAAACAATTTCCTGAGGTGTCACTTTTTTTTTCTGTTTGGACAACCATTTTTTTTTTCAGCTACTCATTCTACAATTATGTGGGTATTGGATACAGTGTAACGTCCTAATGGAGGCAATTAAATGTATACAAGGGTTTGTGGCAGTAGCAGCTGGTAGATCCTATAAAACAATTTAACTTCTCTTTATACATCATGCAGAATAGTGTGAAATATAGAGATTAGTGTATAAGATGCATTACATTAAATACTACAAGTAACAGATTCTATCATAAATAATTATTTTACCTATCATTATGTAATATTGGGGTGAGTATCATTATCAGTGTTTATTTTTAACAGTTTGTTAAATGTGTAGTGTTGTTGAGTAATTGGGTGGGAATAATTGTTTAACTCAAATGCTGAACATTGGGTTGAATGAATAAATGAGTAATGTATTTAACATATTTTCATCTGAGGGCTAGGCAAAATAAGAAGTTTATAATGTGAGAATATTTTGAGGAAAACATATTGAAAGCAAATTAGCATGGATATTTCACTATGTGGGAATCACATGTTTATTATTAAGCATGATAGAGGAGTATTGTGTTGAATTCTGTCACATATATATGCATGTAGATCATGAAATGGAATAACTTAATATTAATGAGAAGAATGAGAACATATCATTTAAGCCTGCACATGTAGCTCAGGAGGTGGCAGATAAATTTAGATATCAAAAGAAGTAGTCACTACTAATATATTAGCTTACTCTCTTTTTTCATTTAGAGAATATAGGCATGCACAATAGTAATCTGATAATAATATAGCATGTAGCTTGAGTGTCAATTGAGGCATTGACATAAAGAGGGAATT
>JZLH01S0028913.1:3190-14011 GCA_001188425.1 Eucidaris tribuloides | reverse complement strand
TAAAGAAGGCCCAGGTGAAGATCTTCATCAAAGACAACATTACTCCTCTAAGGGGAAAGATGTTACGGGCCGTCAAGAAGGATCCGAATGTAAAGAGAGCCGTAACCACATCTGAAGGGAGGATAACGTGCTTCATGAAAGGTCAGACCGGCTCAAGTTCAAGGAAAGTCACTATTGAAAACTCTTCAAAACCTCTTCAAGCTAGGATGGTCCAAGGCACAGTTGAAGGAGTCAAAGTATTTCGTGGACATCTAGGACAGACTCAACCCATTCATCATGATGTATATCCAAGTTCAAGTCAAGATCAAGGGTGCGAAGGAAACCCCCGAGAGTTTGTTTTTTATATGCTGGCTCTGAGACAGAAAATTCTCTTTGCCTCACAAGAAGCAGAATCCTCATTCAGATACGATGAGAAATTAGTAGAGAGTATGTTCTTGAATTCAGTTCTGACCGGTATTTCTAGTGAGAACATCAAGGCTGACCTGAAACCACTCTTAGGAGGCATTAACACCACAGATGGAGCACTGCTAGAGAAGCTTAACATTGTCACTAACAACGAGCTTGAGAGGCAACAAAAACACAGACGGGCTCGTGTCCAGGCTAGTTCTGCAGCTGTACATGAGACAGAAGTGGGTCCTAAGCACAGTGAATCTGAAAAGAAAAAGGACATGGACATGGGCCAGTTCCATCAAGAAATAAAGGTGTTGATCAAAGCGGAAGTGGTGGTGCTTTGGGACACCAATGGGGTGGTACATGTACCAAGAACACAGCAAAGAGAGACTGGTGTCTATGTTCCTGATGCACCCATGAGGATGCAACAACGTCAAAGACACATACAGAAGAATGGGGTTGTGCACAGTGCAGAAGCAATGGTCAAGGACAAGACATGTCGACATTGCTTTAAATGTGGTTGGTCTCTTTTGCAAAAGGCTGCCGAAACCTTCAGGCACCACCACGGGACAGGTCGTATCCCTGAGAAACCTGTCAGTAAGTCTCATGTCCCCTCAGTGTAACCCAGGAATTTGACCACTAAGATATAATACACAGCGGAAATTAGCCCGATTCATTGAGAGACGATGTCTGGTTTGTTGCTCTCTCAGTGGAAGGATGGAAATCCTACTTTGGCTACAGGTGCTACAGTTTCCCTAATCCCCATTGCTTGGTTTAAAAGACAACTACCTAACACAAAAATCTGTCCAACATTAGACCTGGTTCAAGACCAGACACGTCATGTGACAGCAGCAAAAGGAACTTCAATCCCCTATGAAGGCTGTGTTGAGATCGGGCTTGCTACCTGAAAGAAGCAGTTTGAGGTACTAGTTCCATACCTCGTGGTTGAAGATAGTATGGCCATAGAGGTCGGGATCATTGGTTCCATGTTATTGAGGAAATGATTTGTGTCTCCAACCCAACTGACCAAGTGATCCAAGACATTCTACAGGAAGCATTATGATGTTCCATTACCACAGCTCGGAATTTAGTCAGCTTGGTGAACACCAAGACCAAAGAAGCTGGGTTTGCCATGAATACTGGAAAAACAGAGACACTGGCTCCAGGAAGGACAACCATGATAGCATGTTGAATGCATACCAGTGCTGATCAACAGACCCAAGCCTAGCTTGAGCCGGATGAAAACCAATCAGCTCTGTCCAAGGGTATGTTGTTTACCCAATCCTTGTGACGATTAATGCCAGAGAGTCATGCAGGATAAAGATCTGTGTCACCAATAAGACTCCTCATACCATAGTGATAAAAAGTCTGTACTGGGAAGTGTTCATCCAGTGACAGAAACTTTACAGGATACAACTTCCAAAGGACTAGGTGTGTCTGCCCAAGTGAATGATGTGAACACACACACCACAGGAGAAGCATGGCTATTTAAGTTTGAACTCAGCAACTAATAATTTCCTAGTTTAAGTCATGATCATTGTGTACGATCAGTTACCAAACCTCTTAAACTAGGAGGGCTGAATGTTTGTGGGCTGAGAAGTAAACTTGCTTTAGCGGTGCTTCAAGAGCGTGCCAAGGATTTTGATGTTCTTGTTTTGACCGAGACGTTGTCCAAACAGCTACAAGGTGTGCTTGCCTTGAAGGACTCAACATCTCAGATAAAATTGTGCTGGCCATGACTTAACGCATCTTTACCACAGGCTTTCCCTTCCCAGATTGTGACCTTGGCGAACTATTCCAAAAGTCTAAAGCAAAACTGACTAGCTCTAACTCATATGACAATAGCCTTGCAGTGGACTTCATAAACTACAGTACTGAAACTGAAGTATTACAGGGACAAACACTGAGAGCAATCCATGCATCGTTGAATTCAAACAAGTCTTCAGGCAACCCAAAGCTCCCAATAGACCTACTATTACAGCTGAGACCTGCCCCAAAAAGGCTGATGTCTTCATTTTCGGTGACTCCATAACAAAGAGCATTATTTCTTCTAGACTCTCCAAGTGAACAAAAAAAAAATTCTCTCTAAATCTCTTCCTGATGTGCCGATTGAGGATACTTATGCAATAACAGCCAGCTGAACTTGTTCTTCATATCAGCACCAACAACATACCGTACAATGATAAGAACGAAGTTATTGCTAAGATGGCATCACTAGCTGATCAGGTTATCAAGAACACATCAGTTATGTTAGTTTATATTTCATTTATGATTCACCGAGTGGAAGACAGAGAAGGTGATTTCTCCAAAGTGAACAACTTCAACCAAGAGCTAAAACTTCTAGCTAAACAGTGCAGATGGTCCTTCATTGACAATGACGTTGACCCTGGCGTACACTTGAAACCTGATGGCGTTCAAATCAAAGGTTTCAGCATTCGTGTTTTCAAACAGAATATAATTGCACATCTCTGTGTTAACTACGTGCAAATAGGCCTACAAATTCAACTGGGAGAGATTACGCATCAGCTGTAAAATATGGCTTTACTCTGTCTTTTTGGAACAACCCAAACCAGAAATTTTGACGAAAACTCAAAGGGAGAATTTTCCTCAAGATTGGCTGGACATGCTGAGTCATGCTGAGTAAGATGCTTGATATTGTCATGGGGGATCTCAACTGTGACCTGCTTTCTGACAATGTTGATTCTTCAATCTTATTCTTTTGTATCTGCAATGCAGGGGTAACTTTTGTCACAGTTGATTGAGCTTCCTACTTGTGTGACCCAGCATTTTAGAACACTCATTGATCACATTTATATAACATGTCCAGATGAGCACATTTTTTCAGGTGTCTCAAAAACTCATGTTAGCGACCAACTTTTGATATGAACATGTGTACATTCTACAATGTTGAGAATGTTCAGAATGATATTGAATTCAGAAACTTTAAAAACTGCTTCATCTCTATCATAATATGATATTTAATAGCCAGAATATTTTAAGGAAATCTTTACGTGAAGGAAATGACATTGCTGGTCCTAACATAATTTATCAAATTATTTTCTTTTTATTATTGATACCAAGCATAATTTTGTTTTATTGTACATGTTCATAGGCCATCTGAATTTCTCATAAGTGATTAAAATTTTATTTGCTTTTTCATTTTCTATTTCATTTACAACACAAAACAGGTTACTACACAACAAGGTGAGCATATGGAAGTTTGTTCAGCCTCCTTCAAGTCTACATGTATCTGCACTCTAGGAAAGAAACAACTTTCGAACTTGAAGAGATACTCATGGGAAAACGACAATCCCAGGCTGAAAGGAGAGGGGGTCAAAGAGAAAAGAATGGATTGCTAAGACAAAAGATTGCATTCGGGCTCAAATCAAGTCTTTCAGATGCTGTGCTTCCAATATGGAAGTGCTAGAACTCCACACAAGCACTATCTACCTAGCTCTCTCGGCATCAGAAAAATGTGGGAATTGTTCAACAAAGAAAACACTGACAAGGCTGTGAAATACACCACTTACTACAACATCTTTGTGCGGTAGTTCAACATTAGCTTTGGCAATCCAAAGATAGATGTATCTTTGTCTTGCGTCAGATGTAAAGCAATGATTGCCTCTGAGAGTGACAATGAAAAGAAAAGAACATTGATCACGGAGCTACAGTGTACTTGTTCATCATAGCAGATCAAGGAAGTTTTATGAACTGTTTGCTGCGAAACATGATGATTCGATCACCACTGATGTTGTCTTTTGATTTGATACAGAATTAGGCTCTCCCTAAGTGTCCCGTCGGTGAAGTGTACTATGTTAGACAACTGCGGTTGTATGTTCTCAGCAATGTGGAACATAAACCCAGTAACGAGAAAGATGTCCCTGGAATGCAGGCCCAAGAAGACATTCACAACAGACTCGTGGGGCAAACAGGAAATGGGAAGGGGGGGAGGGGAGGTTGGGGGCTAACCAAGTGGCCAGCACCCAGAAACAGTTTCTGGATAGGCACTTGTGTACCGGTACTGATCCAGTCCCTTACAAAAATGAGCCATGGTAATACCATGGTTTTGACCCAACCATGGTAATTATTTGAGTCAATACCATGGGTACTACCATGGTATATTTGGTCAATACCCATGGTACTACCATGGTATCCCATTCGTTTTAAGCATTGTTCCGTTTATAAGGGGTATCTTATTCAGTGATTCCTGCGTCAGGCAAAGTAAAAATTTTGTCGTCCTAGGTATGATAAACATGCTAGCAACACAGCACCGTGTAGAAATCGAGCATCTATTTCCTATCCGAGGACACTCTTACATCCCTGCTGACAGGGCATTTGGGAGAGTGGAAAGGAGACTTCGATACATAGAGACGATCCTCCTTTCATCGGATTACCTCACAGAATTCACTGCAGTGGGCCAGGTGTATGTGCATGGAGTGGATTGGAGAGTTTATGAAGTAAAGAAAGAAGTTGAGAAGGTCATCAAATGTCCAGCAGCTTTCAAGACAACAGATGGGAACCATCTCCAGAATAGATCACCGTCTGCAATTACTACAGTACACCAGGGACACAATATACACCACTAAAGGTAGGAAAGAAGGGGTCTACAGTCGAGCTCCAGCCCCTGCCAACCACAAGCTGTGTGAAGCCGGCCAAAAAGAAGGATGTCCTTAACTTGCTTAAAGTGATCAGATTCACGTTGGATGGAAACTCTGAAGATGTGAGACCCAGTACTTACACCCAGGCAGTGACCCAGTTCTATAGACCAATAAGCCAACCAAGTGATGCAATGGACATTAATTCTGATGAAAGTGGGTCTAAAGATAAGCTTCAGTAGCTATGTATGATGATTGAAGAGAATTAGCCTAGAATACTGCAAACGAAAGACTTGGTATGTTCCTTCCCATCTACTGACAACCTCTGCACAATAGCACTGCATGTTATCATACAATGCCAATTCTGAAGCGGGTAAATACAATGAGCACTTACTATGTCAGAAATGCCAATTAACGCAAATCATTACATTACTGACTGTGAAGGGCTATTTTATGAATAATGCAGTCATTGCAGTTTTAATGTGAAGAGGTTGTCAGTTGATTAGGAGGAACATACCACAGTCTTTTGTTCACAGGATTCTAGGTTTATGATTGACAAATGTCAGAAAAGTCATCTGATTTTGGAGATTTTTTAAGGGATGTGACTTACCAGATAAAACAAAAGTATTTGAAAAAAATATTCTAAAATACATGCTTATCATGGCTATTTACATTCCAAACTCATACGATATATGATATATACATTATTACAGATCAATAGAAGTCACAACATGCATTTTTAATTTAGTGACCCTTTAAATAGTAATCCCAACCAGAGCACCTTCCAACCAAAAACTGAACTTTCCCTTTACGAGATGCAACATTTATTTGATATGTATAGCCTTTGTAAATTGCTCACCTGTTTCAAGTGAAATTAATAGCATTATATAATCTCATTTTCAGGTAGGAACCAAAGTACAAGGCCTGGCTGATGCTAAAGACACCATCATCAGCCAGATGATGGAGATGATATGGTGTATGCATTCGACCAACTCTTTAAAGCACACTATGTGTTTAATGTAGAATATGCATGGGTGCTTGAACCGTTCTATTAGTTTGTGGCAGCATAATGTGATGTCACAGTCCCGGGTGAGAGGCTCGGTTAGGGCAATGGCCACCACCGTCAAAGAGAGAGATTTCAATAATCTGAAGTCCTACGAGATGAAAGGAAAGATAAGCATTCAAGCCATGCCCTGCTTTATTCAAGTCCTTCAGAACTTTGAATGCCGAGCTGAAGCTATGGGTCCATCAAGAGATTGAAAGAGCAGGATCATGCTGTCTTCTATTAAGCAGAAACTTCCGGAAGAACACAGAATGGGATACTACAAGGTGTTTGAGATAAAGGAACGAGTGGTTCCCTCTCGGGTCTGATAGGATGGCTCCGTGAACAGAATCTGCTAATCAAGAAAACCAGGTGTACCACCACTGAAGCGACAGAATCTCAGCAGCCGAGAGCATCGAGAACACTTCATGCAGTTCCTCCATCAACATCGTCACATTATCTCTACACATGCATCAAGTTCAGACAGATGTCCCTCAAGGACAAATATGAGGTCATGAAGAAACATGACATGCAACCATTGTAGGCAAACAACTGTGTTGCAGGGAAGTCTCCCTTTAACTAGACTGTGTGCCAGTTCATAGCCCCTTGCGGCACCAAAACCTGCGGTGACAATTCCCATATCGCCGCTATTTGCCCGGTTGTGTATGGGAAGAGAGATCACGGTCCATCATCTCAACAGAATTACAGTGCACCACTTTCTCATTCGTTTGTTACTTCAACGACTAAAAGACTACATCTAAGAAACAAAACGGAGGACTAGAGAGCAAATATGCAGTATGTGCTGAGAGGCAATGACCGCCGACTGGTATATATTCTACAACATGGAGGTAGCCAGGCTACCCTACTGACAGAAGGCATTTTCTATAAAACAAATTGAGATATGTACCAGCATCATGACCTCAATCTCGTAGGAGGCAGTAAGATCAAAAGAAAGTTACGCCTGTTGGACTGCTTTATCAAGGATATCGAAGGTAACTGGTATTGTCCACTGACTGTAACAGAAATTAACAAACCCTGTGGAGAAGCTCCTATAGTTTTACCCCAGGATCTACAAAGTTATAGTCATCTAAGAGCTGTTGACATCCACATCGCCCCCTCTGATACTGTGGATGTGTTAATTGGCATTGACAACACACACTTAAGGGTATGAGAGGATAACATCCCAGGAGAAAGACTCGATGATCCCATAGCTGTGAAGTGCCCATTAGATGATTTATCCACGCAGGATGGGATTGTTGTGACCCATTTGATTACATAATGAAGTCAGCCACTGGGGCCCGTTAGAATTTCATCTGGTTAGAGACTGCGGGTTTAGGTGCATGCCCAGAGATCAAGTGCTCTACTGAATTCTTAATACAGAGACAATCAAAGCCGATGGACCAGAGCAATAACCCACAGTTCAGATTGGTGAGATCCAGCTGCCATGGAGATATCACCTGAGTGAGCTTGCCCGCAAAACTACCGCTAAGCCGTAAAAAGAATCAAAGGTCTGGAGAGTCAATTCAGGGAAGAACTCTGCAGAATGGAGTCTATGCAAAAGATGAAGACCAGCTAAGCAGAGGAGTTTCCCATCTAGTCAATGAAGAAGAGGTATAACATGACAAAATGGCAGGCTAGAAGATGCGGTAATTACCACACTTTGCTGTGAAAAAAGATTCTGACACCACACTTTTTCGAGTTGTGTATGACACAAAGGCCAGGTTTCAAGGTCACTCCCTCAACAACTATCCGTCAAAGGGTGAGAATTTGAACTCTGAGTTGTTCAAGGTGGCACTGCTCTTTAGAGAGAATGAAGTGGGCATCATTGCAGACATCCACGAGATAATAGTAGATATTCCAAGTGTCATAATCAAACCTGAAGATGCTAGATTACACGAGAACCCTGACCAGCTGATCTATGTGTGTGTGTGTGTGTGTGTGTGTGTGCGTTTGTAAAGGCTGACTTCTGAGGACACACACACAATACTTTTAGCCTGTGATCCGTGGTCTTCATGACAAGCAAGGACGTCCTTGATAGTAAAGATCCTCTGGACGATGTTAAGTAAGACCTGGTTATAATGCCCAAAACAAGTTTGGCAGGGAATGGGGAACTTCCTCGGAAGTGAGGTTTAAAACATGTGGAGGTGTACACGTTAAATTGTCAGGTCAAGCTCTCTCAAATTTGTGTGTACCACCCAATTTTTTCACGACCACGGGTGTGTGACATCTGTTTCATGGGAAAATGTATACAACCGAGGACATACACTTCAGATCTTTGAAGAAAATGAGGACACAGAACCCACACTTTGCATCATTGAATTCCAACAGAGGTGTGACCTCATTATAAATATAAAATATCACAGAGACAACGACTTTGTTTTCCTTTTGGGGACCAATCAAAAACTTTTTAAGGTAAGATAGATAGCAGATATCACAAAACTTTGAAGCTACAGTGACGAATGACAAAGATCTTGAAAATACAGAAAATACAGAAAAACTTCAAAGTCTTTACAAGTCGCTCTAAACATGTACGTGTGTGCTATCATTTCAATCATTATTACATGTACATTGCAAGGCAACTGGTAAGGGTAGGTGACCTTGCATAGATGTGTGGCAGGGCCTAGCAAGAAAAGGCTGGCCACCAATGAATGCAACAATCTACTGACCGACATGTATACAACAGTATTTACGGTACAGTGATTGCAAATAAAAGTGAAATAGATAGTGTCAAAGTGAAAAATAAATTGCATGTATCATGAAAAGAAAATGCTAGCAGCTCTCTCAGTTGAGAGGTGTACAAGTTATTGCTATCACAAATAAGTTCTGTGATAATCTTATTGCTGGCACCTGTCTTTCACTTGTCAGTAATTCTATGCATAGTTTTTACAAAATTAAAAATTACAAACAGTGCTGTAATGTGTGATCACAATACATACCGGTACATGAAATCACACACTACATTGATGATGAGCTAAGTTGAGGAAATTATATAAGTCTGAACACTCTTCCACTATAAAAATATGATTACAAATACACCTTTTAAAACTATTTTTTTCAAAAGTCTAATATTTAGTAATATCATCCATTTCAAATTCTGTTTTGTTGATAACAAATACTGAAGTCTAAGTCTTAGTTAATGTTTTATATCTAAATTCAAACCTAGTTCGGACTTGATTTTTTTCTGACCCTTGGAGATGAAAATGAAAATGACTGGAAAAACATAAGCACCTCAACTCTGCTAAAGAGCCGACATAAAAACTTATAATGTAGGAGATATAACCTCCAGACCCTGTCATTATTAAGTAGACAACTTAAAACCCTGACTGAAGATGAAAATATTTTGATGCAGCGGTCTCCACATAATTGGGTAACATTTAATGGGGTACTCCTGTTAAATGGGTAAAATTGAGCAAAACATTTCTTTTTATGTTTCTTATTGAAATTTACTCCACTTACATGTAATATGGTACTCCTATTAACTCTTAACATGCCGGAGGATTTCAACTTCTATGGACTTCATGTGTATTATTTGGTGCAGATCTGCGACTTTGGCACGTTAAGAGTTAAATGGGTGAGAAACTCGACGCAAATACCTACCCCATTATGCAGAGACCACTGTAATAACATCCCACTGTTCAACATAAATTTACTTACGTACAGCCCAGCAAAATCCTGTCCTTCAGTCACTACTAAATACACAGGTCACAAAGGAAATAACTCTTTGGTCAAACATAATAGTTGCTAACAACAATCAGAGACACTATTGGTACATTAAACATTGGAATGGGAGAAATATCCCTGTAGATTGCTGTATAGTATTATATACAAGATATATGTGATGTTTATCCACACAAACCTTGCCAGTGGCAGCATAACTTTCACAAATTTAATATTCTAGGATGCTTATTAGTTCATTCACACACGATGATGCAGTTCAAATATCACCACTTGGCAAGCTCCACATTGTTGAACAGAGAGCAGAAGTACTGACGCCAAACTGGTTTGGAAATACAGATGACTTTGCATAACTCGACCTCGTACAACTCAAATTATTGCCTGTCTGGAATATTTTGATAGTTATTTGCTATGTGTATTTCCAATAGGCAGTTTTTCTTCTGAGTCGAATTTTAAACTCAAGCATATTTTAGAATCCAAATGGGACCAAACGTGTTCAATCATAGATCAAATAAAGATATCATAAATATGCCATTCTCTTTCTACTTTTCACATTTTCCCCCTACATTGATACAATCGTGAAAGTTAGCCTCCATTTCCCTATACATGTATGTCTATCATAACATTGTGTACAAAACTGTAGCTTGAATATCGTCTATAAAGTCGAAGTGATTTGTTGGGTCCCAGAGATTTGACTTACGCGAAGTTGACTATATGTGGGAATAGAAAAACCATAACTCAGTGCGACTGCAGCTCTTCCATTGGTAGAAACAACCAGCTGTGACACTCTGCACCTGGTTCCTCCATTGTCCACACATATTTCCGAACCAGAGTGACATCACACTTTGGTAGTATCTATTGACTGTGAAATCTGGAATATACTGTATATGCAGCACATGAAAATACTCTGTACATTTCTCTGTATACCTGATGAAGGGCAACCTCAACTCAGCTGCGAATGAAGTGGTGAGTTATCATTTCTTTGTTGCTAAATATTGCTTGTATCCATGGCATGCCTTGGTCATCATGGTTAAAAAGCCTGGTATACCACTCTGTAAAGAGGGGAAAAACACAAGAAACTTGTCAGGAGTATTTGCATTGTGTGTGTGTGTGTGTGTG
>JZLH01S0028902.1:0-18233 GCA_001188425.1 Eucidaris tribuloides | reverse complement strand
ATCATGATCGGATTGTACAATTCGTTATTTATTCTTTATATTTGACGTAAATTGATTGTCATGCTTTTTTATTGGACCCCTTCGAAATTCAACATTTGTTGAAAGGGCTTCCAACCCATGAGTGTAAATACATAAATTAAATCAAATTAAATATTGATGTAAATAAAGTGTTACAGACATAAGTACAGTGGGAAAACCTGAAAAACATGAATGCCTCTCGCACCACTACCCAGTAGAGGTATAAAATTTTTTTAAAAATCAGACAAATTGGTTGATAGGTCGACAGGAAATGTGACGTACCTACCCCAGGGCTCCACACTAACTTTTTTTCTTACTTGCCCTTTGGGCAAGTGAAATCATCATTTTCAAATTTATAATTGCCCGAATGAAAAACTTACTTGCCCGAAAATAAACAATAAAAAGCATTAAAAATGATTTCTCACTAATCTTAATCAGTCAGGCCTTTTTATGGCATTGGGAGTTTATTTTCATTTTGGGGGTTGTGAAAGGTGTGATTTATGGAATAAAAGAGTCATAAAATTAAGTTCAGTGAACAAAATAATGATGAAATTTAGTATAAGTTAACTGAACACAAAATTTAAGACACATTTTTCTAGTTTTGATAAGATTTTGGACACATTTTGCTCTTTTCATGATCAAATTTTACTTGCCCAATCGGGCAAGTAAATTTCAATATTTTGAGTTTTGACTTGCCCGACATATTTTACTTGCCCCGAACAAGTGGGCAAGTGCTAGTGTCGAGCCCTGCCTACCCCGTATTCTGCAGATACGACACTTGAAATTCTCCACAGTAACATGCCTACATTTTGGTGTCATGATCTCACTGTTCTTTCTGCTGCCGTTGGAGGCGGCTTATTGCTGTTGGCCTGGAATTGCCCTTTAATATAGGCCTACTTTATATTTCATAAATTTACAATTTTATTTCAGGATCAACCTTACGATAGGTCAACCAATGACTTTTGTTGATCACATCCAGTGCCGGCGATCTATTAAGTATTCTTTTGTCCAGAGGGGGACGGCCATTGTCCGCAGACAACAGCTGTCCCCCCCTGGACAAAAGAATACTTAATAGATCGCCTCCACTGATCCCACCACATGGTCATATATTATCATAATCGTTTTTGGTTTTTTATTTGAGTCCTTTGGGTTTTTTTTTCGTTATTTATAATAATTCTGGATTGTATGATTTGTTTCTAATCACATTACTACATGTATACAATAAACTTTATTTTCATTTGAATCATGTGGAAATAAACTTTGAACTTTGAACTTTGAATGAAGCTAAACTTATTTTGTGAAGAAAAATTTTTCATTCCCAATTCCAGGTCCAAAATTTTTCTCGGTCATCCCAGCCCGCCAAAAAGCCGCCCTCAAGAGGGGGGGCGGTGGGGGGGCGGGGTGGGTTGCCCAACGAAAATTTTCCATTCCAATTAGAGGTCGAAATTTGTTTTTAAAGCATCAAATCTCAGTTGCCGAAAAGGTCGCTCCAGAGAATTTTATCCCCTATCCCCTTCGAAAATTTTGGGGCGGGGGTCGAGTGGCCGGGCGTGGCCGTCCGAAATTTCTTTGGGGAGGCTTAAGCCCCCAAAGCCCCCCCCCCCGTAGAACCGCGCCTGAGGTGCACACCACACAGCATTACATATAAACACATACACACAAACACACACACACATAACACACACACACACACACCACACACACACAACACACACACACACACACACACACACACACACACACACACACACACACACACACACACACACACACACACACACACACACACACACACACACACACACACACACACACACACACACACACACACACACACACACACACACACACACACACACACACACACACACACACAATTAGTCCAGTTTGTACCATAACGTTTCCCAGAGCATTCACAACAGAGAAACCAGTGCATGCACAATGCAAAGTCAAAATTTGAATAAAAGTAACTGGGACATGTTTGACCAATTTGATAGCTGAGCAGTCACCTGTCTAAATATGAATATGATAGGATTTTCATTTTCCTTTCATGTGCTATATTGTTCTATGACCAATTTACCTCATGAAAGGAAAATGATTATGACACTATTCCTTGACATTAGTCTTATGTCTTTTCGAGTTTGAGAGATTGGGATTGATTCTGAATTTCTGGGGGGGTTTTTTTTTTGGGGGGGGGGGACCAATCCACTTGGTAACATGGGGGGAGGGATATGTCAACCTATATTGTATCTTACTTTATTTCTGTTCCTGCTTGTTAAATTATGAATTATGATTTACAAAATTTTGGGGGGTCCACACAGACAAAACCTTAAAGTAGTTTTAATTGTGGATTCCCGTTTCATCTGATGTACAGTATATATTTATGTATTTATATGAACCAGCCTGCTGCTTTTTTTTTACCATTCTATCCACTTGGTAACATTTGCAGAGGGGGGGGGGGGGGATCTGTCAACCTATATTGTATCTTACTTTGTTATTTCTGTTCCTGCTTGTTAAATTACAAATTATGATTTACAACATTTTGGGGGTCCACGCAGACAAAACCTTAAGTGGTTTTAATTATGGATTCCTGTTTCATCTGATGTATTTATGTATTTATATGAACAAGCCTGTTTTTTTTATATGCATGTACAAATCTTTTTTTTTCTTGACATGATTTTTTTTCCTTCATATTGTATTTGTTTTGTTTAAATGTACATTATAATACTGTTAATTGTTCAATGTTTTTAAAGCCCAAGTTTAGTTTTGGGATTCACCTCATAAGAAAGAGCAGAGTCTGCTCTTTCTGACGGGGTAAACTCCGATAAACTCAACACCTTATTAACTCTTTGTATTCTATGATATAAAACATAGTCAAAAATCTCGGGGGTCCCCCCCCCCCCCGAGATTTTTCATAAATTAATTACAAAAAACAAAAGATTTTCAGAATCTGATATTGGTGTGATATGACCTTTGGGCATAAAGCTTTCAAATAAAAAATAATATCCCCAAAACTAAACCTGGGCTTTAATTGATGAAACAAATAAAGTTAAATTGAATTGAATTGTCTGTAGTATCATTACTATTCCACGCTCTTGGTACTTACCAGCAGGTTACAACAGTAAATGCATTTTATGAAACAGAACTGTACAATTTTACCCACTGCGGAAAAGACCCATACCTGTTGCTCACTGCAACAAAATACTGAAATGATTCAATGGTAATCAATGGGGACATTTCAGTATGAAATTATTGTTCTTATTAAACTAGTCAGCCAAACTAAATTGCCATTTTTGGAGAGTTCAAACAAGTCAGTCCCTCGGAGAGGTTTAACCAAATGCAACCCCCCCTTCCCCCCCCCTCAAAAAAAAAATGTGTGCGTATACCACCATGCCAGTTATATAACATCACATTGTAACATGTAGACAAAATGCCCAAGTAAATCAAGGACCATAATTTGACTTAACAAATAAATATTAATTAAATTTTTTCAATATTTTTAGGTGGTGGAATACTGCCACTTTGGGATTTCACAGGGCTTAAAAAGAAGTCTTATTTTGATGGGGTTCCCACATTTCCTTTTTTACAGATTTACTCTCAGCAAAGTAATATTTCTTTCACAGTAACTTGTTTGTTTTTTTTCCATCCAATTTGCAACCATACAGCCATTTCCAGTTTCCTCATTGCTTTAGTTTTTCTTAACCATGTTCCAGTAACTTGTTGGGTATTTATTAATTTATTAATCAAAATGTATGCACAACAGTTTTAGTCCTCTGACTAACTGTCATATCAAATCATATTGTCATGTATATTATATTTTATATGATTTATTTTTAAATGTCCATAAACTGGATTGAATTTTTAAAAAAATGTCAGAACACAATTAACAGATGAATTTACCTCATACAGATGTTAGCTCCTTTGGAGGATCTATATTGTAATTTAAGTCCACCTTTTACTTATGATATAAGCATTACCCTACACTACATCCACACACACATTCTTGCTCACTTTGAACAAACAACACAAGAAGAAACAAGTTTCTAGAATGTTGTTTCCATTGTTATCCCTCTGTATCATTTTATTCAATACACTTCTCATCTAAAATCTTCTCCACATGATTACTAAATACATTATACACATATCATGATTCAATGGAATGGAAGGAAAATAGTGAAATGTATTACATATCATAACTACATTATTAATCAGAGAGAAGACAGTTCAATTGCATAATTATGATATATTAGTTTAATCACTTCACGGTCCAGCAAATGTTACTTTTTATCTCGCCATTTCACAAAACTTCCTCAAAATGTGCCATTATTAATTCTCCATTACAATGTTTGGTAAAATCAATACAAAAATGACAAAAAAATATCAAAATTGTAAATACAATAGTCATGAAGCAAGTTCAACTGATATATCAAAATAAAAATAGGAACCCTTAATTTATTTTATATGATCAAAGTATTTTATGTTCTCTAAGCATGTAGACTTCTGTATTCAGTTAATAAATACCAAGCACTACCATATCAATTGTGTAAGAAAATGAGTAAATTACTAAAATTATATTAAAGGTAATGATGATATAGACTATTATAAATTATCATTAGTAATCCCCATTCCTTCCCACAATGAGTTGCAGACTTACATAGTTAATTCATGACAAAACAAAACAAAACAAAACAAATAATATAAATAGCAACATGTGCAGTTCACACACCATAAGTCTTACACTTTTGAAGGTATGCAAAAAGTTTGAGAACACGACATACCAACATAAAAATAATTTAAACATATAAAAAGGATACAAGTTTTAAATCCATAAAACTGAACGAATATAAAAATATAAATTCACGATGTAAAATATTTTAGTAAGACAAAAGTATATTCAACAGAAACCACCAAGATCATGTACAAATTTGCTTAAAAACGTGTTGAGATGTTCAGTTAAAAACCTGTAGATATATTGGGATAAAGTGATAAAAAATTGCAATATGTAAATCAGAACATTATAGAAAAGTAATGCAATATACTGAATATGAAATATGCATATTGTAACAGGATCTTTGAAATGCATTTCATACACTACTTGAAGTAAAATTACTAACACAGAACTACTGCTAAAACATACATCAAGGCATTGCAAAAAGCAAGAGATCTCTTTAGGCAGAACTGAAAGTGACAATATTAATGCATTTGCATACAAAGTATTTAAATAGCAAATTAGCTGAAATATTAATGAGACTAATAACTTACATTTTATTATAATACACAAAGGTTGTCCAAATATTTGCTTAATATGCAGTTGTATCCACAAACATAATTACCAGTAAAGTAACAGGCACATCCTTTCCTCGCATATTAACCTACATACATGTACAAAAATGTATTACACACAAATACATATATGCATACAATATATATATATGTATTTGTATAAATATGTCTGTGTGTATATTACATTTTGAGTTAGTCTACCTAGATAATATAAATATCTACATG
This sequence comes from Eucidaris tribuloides, assembly GCA_001188425.1. Lineage (NCBI taxonomy): Eukaryota > Metazoa > Echinodermata > Echinoidea > Cidaroida > Cidaridae > Eucidaris > Eucidaris tribuloides. Next base: position 12,707 of record JZLH01S0028902.1, on the reverse strand, counting down.
TGAGTGAAACTCTACAATATAAATGTATGTCATTTTTATCCATATTTAAAAGCACCAATAGTATCAGTCACTGAACATGCATGGGTATTTACTTATAAAGCACCTGTAAAACAGTACAGTATTTCCAAATGAAACATCCCACCTTTCGATCAAGTTAGATGAATCAAAACATTACGCTGCTTCTAGCAAAACGTCAGAAATAATCATCAGCAACACAATGAAATCTAACATAATTCATGAAAAATTTAATTATTTTCTACTCTTTTACAATAACAATTGAATCGACATCAATGATGGTAAATAAACAATTTGGTGCACACTTCTCCTGTGATTTATCATGAAATATTAAAGTAAAGCAGACTCGATCATGGTCCATATTTGTTTCCAAAGAATATGAAATACCTGAAGTAGTACAGTAAGGCAACAAAACTTAAACATTTATGATATGCACACTAAAGAATGGTTATCTGTTCTCAACTTCTCACAACAATCTTCCCACGATCATACATACCATGGTAATGGAGAGATTGGATTTTTTCTTGTCCTGTTGCCTGCAAGTGTACATAATGTTGGTGGATATGTGTACTGTATAACACATTAACAAGTATATGTACCACTTCCCCTCTGCTTCCAGAATCAATTCCATTGTTGATGATTTTTTCTTTTTTTAGGAAATTAAAAAACAAGATTTTTTAATTTTTTAATTAAAAACAGTTTTTTCCCCTCCGGTGACATATTTACCCATTGGAGATGATTTGATTTTGCTTTTACACACATTTTCCATAGACCGCATCACAAGATATTCCATAATTAGTCTCCAAGGAGTTAACAGCTAAAATTATCAACTCATACATTGCCATCACAGACAGAAAGTGGATTGATTTGATAGAATTTGAATCAATACATCCTTTAAAACACTTGACCTTTGGATTTTTCATCTGTTTTAAAACAAAAAATGCAAACAAAAATTAAATCTTGATTTTCTTCTTTTTTCCAATTTCTGTCACATGAACAATTTCTCATGTATTTCTTTCTACTTTTATCAAAATCACAATTAAACCAAACTTTAAATCACACTTGAAATCACAATTTCAATCACAATTTCAATCAACAATTCAAATCACCAGACGTAAATCCACCAACCCTGGTCAATTCTTCAGTGGATGAGGCAAGGGAAAGTATGGAGTGATATCCTTTTCCAGATGTTCATTATGTAATGATTTAGGAACAGGTGCAACATCACAACAACAAACTCAAGAAAGGTTTACAAAACAGTTTAACCCACATCTAATCTCCAGACATACAGTTAGGATATGTATACATGACTTACAGAATCTGAAAATATACCAGTACATACAGTACCACTCAAGAATTTTGTTCCACCTGTTCTGGACTATCCTGGAATAAAATGGAATTGGGCAAAATTTAAAAAGAGAAAATAAATAAATTCATTTTCAATCACAGTCTCACATAAAGTAGTATGTATGTTCACACATTGCAAAAACCACACGTGTTCAGAGAAGCATAAGGTGTAGAACTCTATCAACAAATGTGTAGGAATCTTTCGAGTGGGAATATTCTGGAATATTCCCACTGGAAAATTATTCTTGAGCTGTACTGTATGTCTAAATTACTGTATTAGCACTTCATTTTCAACCAAAATCACTCAGTCTCTGCTGCTTTCATACCCAAGTTTGTTCAGAATTATATACATGAAATTCATATTATTTAGGTCAATGATATGAATTAAAAAGCTGACAAAAAGTATAGTGCATGGTGCTGGCACACTATAGCAAAGTGGGAAGACATTAAGTTGATATCTCTCTGATAGTTCTGCTCTTGCATCACATCAACTTTCTTCAAGTCTGTTCAAGTTTCTACTTCAATATCTGTCTCCTTAAACAATATCTAGGCAATTGAAACATAAAGTAATATGCTCTGTGTATCAATTTCCCAAAAGTTAATTATAGATATATTGACCAAACTGCCATTGTGAAGATAATAATCTAATTTTTGAGGATTTCAATATTTGTGTCTCCAAGACACCATATTCACTGACCACATCATTTGTGTTATGTAACATTGCAACTCAAGCACTCAAAACATTATTCATCTGATGTTTTGACGCTTGCTAGTGTGATTTGGTTATGACGTCTTCCGCCATGGATCAAGTTTTGATAAGAACAGAAATAAACTGTACACCTGGGGGATGAAGAAGTACCTCTTCTAATTGAATTTGTTTAATATTTATAACTAATGATAGGCATTTTATTTGTAGAATGGCAATTATGGCATATTACCAAACATACAAACATCCAAAAGGATGGAACTAAATGGGAGGAATGATTTATTTCTTATATGTTGAAAGGAGTTAATAATATTACTTCAATATACATTCCTGACAGGTTTTCTAATTTACCATACATATTTAACGGTGTGTGTGTGTGTGTGTGTGTGTGTGTGCGCGCGTGTATGTTTGTCTGTCTGTATGGTGTGTGTGTATGTGTGTGTGTGTGTGTGTGTGTATGTGTGTGTGTGTGTGTGTGTGTGTGTGTGTGTCTGTTTGATGTGTAGGGGTGTGGGTGAGTGTTCCCTTTTCATGGTCATCAGAAAAAAAAAATCGGTAAATGTGAACCTTGTAGAACTGTAGATGCCATCAGGTGTCCATTTAAGAAGATACAATCAACATCAAATTATATCAGAACCAGTTCATAACAGGTACCTCAGAAAAACTGAGGGAATTTGCTAAAAATGGACTAATTCTTGGAAATGTATCAATATCCTTCATGGAGTACTTAAATGAAATATCCTACAACAACAAAAATTGGTCCTTTTTAAGACATTCAGGGAATACCAATGATACATCTTCCTCAACTTGTGTTCAAGATTAGAAGCAAGGATAACAAGCACACACTTATAACCCTTTGGAGACTAAGCACAAGATATCTTGGGCTGGAATCTATGGAATATGCCTGTTATAGCAAAATCAAAACATTTCCAATGGGTTAAGCCAATTTGCTTACAAAACACTATAGCAGGATTTGAACCGGGGATCTCTTGTAAGAGAATCCACTAAGCCACATAGCAACTCCAGTCAGTCCCTTGACTGAAACACTAAAATCAACACTAAGTGCAATCTACCACATTCTAAACAGTATGGGCTGAATATGCAGTGATGCAGTGACATAGTCTGAAATTCCTGTTATTGCATATAATCGAAATTGGGCAATATTAGCTATTGATAACAACTTTTCCAGATATTTCTTCTGGAACAGTCACTTCCAGTGGACGTGACAGATATGCATCACATTTCTCTTTGGAAAATGGTACACATAAAGTGTGACTTTCGCAAAACAACCTCAGGCTCATTTCATAAAAGTTTTGTTTGCAGGAATAGCAAGCCCTTGATTTTTGGGATGGTAGCGCAGAGGAAAGTCAGTGGGCCATATGATCAATCTGCATGTAAAACCAACCATCTCACCATCCTGTTGATTTTTAGGACAGTTTTCAGGCAAATGACGTCTGATCTTGAAACGGTACAGAGCGCTCAGCAGTGTCGCCATGCATAATTATAAAGACCATGTGTAATCTGTAGCTAGCTACTTACAAGTACATATATGAGTACCCAATCAGGTAAGTAATGCTCTGGGATGAGGGAAGGGGGGGATACATAATTTTCAATAGTTGGCACACAGCTTATAAAAATTTAGAAACAAATTAGAATTCCCGACTTAACCTTGCCAAACCAACATAATTACTTAATTGTATGATGATATTAATAATTAACCACTTCACCCACCTTACATGCTGCGGGGCAATTTAATTCCTACACCTATCACCTACGCAATCTAACTTAATAATGGTAATTAATGTTTCTATATAAGCAAATTATCAGGCAAAAAACACAATATTATAGAGTCAATCATCATTACCTCTTATGAAATTCTCTTTCTGCTGATTAAAAATAGCTTATGACAAACATGGAATTCAAACTCATTAGTGAGAAATATGAATCATTTTACCAGCAACTACATACAACAATCATTGAGTAATAATAAATACACCTGTTACTTCGCAGGTATTCAATGCATAAACAGTTGCTTGAGATCTGGAAGATTCCTTTTTACTAAAAAATCCCATAAAATTCTGGAAAATGTTCAAGTGAGCGACAGGTATCTTTAACACATAGATATATGTGTGTTTCGATATCTACCAAAGATAATATGGCTACACTGATGTTAACATAATTCTTGAATCTTTCATACTGAAAATGCAATTTTACTCATTATTTTGACTTTCAATATTATGGATTACACACCTCTGTAACATACATGTAGTTATATGTTCACAATGGATACTGCACACATGCACACACAGACAGAAACAAATAAACACACATACACACCCACACACAAACACACACAAATATGCACAGATGCATACTCCGAAAAACATACACAAAACCCCTCCGACACACACACACACACACACACACACACACACACACACACACACACACACACACACACACACACACACACACACACACACACACACACACACACACACACACACACACACACACACACACACACACACACACACACACACACACACACACACACACACACACACACACACACACACACACACACACACACACACACACACACAGAGGATACAGTAATTTTCCTGTTATTTACCCTGCCCCAGGCATACATATCTCATCCATATTACTCTACTTTAGACGGGAACGTAATGCACTGATCGGCAAGTCTACTCATTACTTCTATCACAACACGGCGTACGACTGTTTACAGAGGCAAGCCAACATGAAGTGAACGTCTCTGTATTTAGGCCAGAGTTTTCAAGTGTTACTCTCCAAAGATCCATCTGCAGTGGCGTGTTATATCCCGAAGGCTCACGTGCAGACTCTAGCTTTCCAAACGGGCTCAACCCTGTTTATACAAGAATACCCCACTAACTGTTGCAGGCTCCGCAGCATTCTGGCTTCTTATTTTCAGACACGGTGGCCCGTGATCAAGTAAATTAAACTTCTAGATCTTACCCATCCTCCTCTTCAATCTGTCTTCATCCTTACTTTAAAAAACAAAGATTAACAAATTTAAAATTAAATTGAAAACAAAATGTGTCATACTATATTTACCTACAAGATATTGACACATAAACATACTTCTTGTCCTTTACAATCACAAACACAGTTAAAAATTATTTACAAATACTGTCCAATCATATTTTTACAAAGGTGGATCAATTTCTTTTACATATGACTGAAAAGTTTGAATGTTATATCAATATCTACATGGATAATAATCTTTACATGAATTTATGGATTTTTTTAAAAATAACTAAATGGTAAGTCCATAGAGCAGCCCAAATTTATTATCTTTTATTCACAATATAGAAAAGAGGTTATGCATCCTTTAAAAAATTGTCTACATCATAACCAATATAAGCATAAAGAAACTAAATCATCCTCATTTAATAGCTTTACACATTTATAACATTTGATCATGATATATTGCATTCTCACCATCTTTATGTTACTGCTATTTAGTTTGTGTTCAACATGGGGAAAAATGTAAACTTATAGCATTTTATTATTTTATGTAAACACCCACGCAATCTGTCCAGTTTGATGTAAAGATCCACATAGAACGGCACTACAAAGAAACACACTAATCCATTACCATTAACAACTCTCGTTAAGATGAGATAAACAAAACCACAAAAAGATGGGGAAAACTCCAATATAGATGCACTACCAATTTCTGTGAAGTGATGTATCAAATTGGCTTAGTGCTTGGCTACACCTTAAATTATTTCTTGTGACAGTTAAATGCATTATCTGCTGATTTTTGCGTCTGCAGTCAAGATGGTTTATTTTGGAAAACCCACTGATCTCCGTCTGATTATCTTAACATGTACTCCCATCTTTTCAAAGGAGGTTGGAGACGGTATTTTTCTGACTAGACTTGATCCAGCAGTTGCAGCGTTGTTTACAGAGAAGCACCTTTTACGCGACTCTTCAATGAATTGGGTTGAACCGAATTAGGGACGGAGACTCTCAGAGAGTTCCCCGTACTGCTTATAATTAGCGTGGGCTAGCAAATGACAATACTAATGTCAGTAATTTGGACAAATGTATAACCTTTTTCCCCCAGAGGTTTTAATGAATCTAGCTGTTGTCCTAATATTTATCTGCATGTATGTCTACAATAATATGAGAAAATAGAAACAAATTTACTTTTGTAAAAGACAAAGACTCAATGTGAATGTGAGCATCTACATGTACTATACTACTAAGGAGTTTTAAATTTCAACTTGGAATAATGAATCTATTTCAAGTCATTTTTCAGCAATGAAATTCATTCTCTTCTTGGTGAAATAATTACAATGTCTGCTTAAACTATCCTGTGTGTCATCTCAATAACCATTTTTACCTTGGCTTGTGGCCTTTTATCCAGTTTATCTGGAATCTATGCATTTTAGCATGTATCTTTGTTCATGTGGACATGGTCAAATTTCCCTCGTTTCAATTTTTCACCATAAAAGCTGAACTTTTTTTTCAGCATGAATAAAATACCCACACGAAAAAGGGGGTGTGGCTTACACAACAAGTGTGGAAAATGTTAACCAAATAAATTTATATATACAACGAATAATTTGTTACCAGAGTGGAATTCCCCTTTAACGGATCATCATCTCTTAAAAAGCGTTCTGATCCAAATTTTAAAGGTAAATGACATGATTGGAGATAGTCCTCAACTTCGGGTGAAACTATTCTAGAATGAAGTAAACTATGCAAGGATTCTACTGTGAAAATTTTGTAGTCAAAAGTTTACTGTTTTAAAATAACTTCCATCAGTATGCCTTGTAACAGACAAATCTGTAGTGTAGCTTTCTATGGGGTTTAATTCTCTCGAGCCACGAGAGGATTAAACTGCTGGCCTGTTCATGCTCGATTCTCCTTAAGTAAAAAAAACAAAAAACCTCAAGACAAATCCTTCCAGCCAGAGATCCACTCCAGCTGGTGTACATTTGGTATATCTTTCACCTAATTTGGTTCTGAGGGCATTTTTTTTTATTTCTCCCAGTCATGTCACTAAGCTTTAATATAGCATCCAACATCATCAAATGATTTTTAAAGATGGGGATCAGGTTCAAATGAGCCGAAACTCACACAACAACCATATCAACAGCGTAGAACCTGGAGGACACTAATGCTATATAATATTATACTTCATAAGTTCATACAGCATTAGTACCCTTCTAACTCCAGCTCAGCTGATAATATGCACTAAGCAATGTATATAGTTATGTTGATAGGATATTAACGCGAGTAAAGCTCTCAAAAAACAGCTATCTACACAGGCAGGAAATGGTTTCTTCTCCATCCACATAATGCCCATGCAAAGTGAAGTTGGTATTTCTGTTAATGATTTATATTCCATATGACACGACAGACTATTGGACCTCGTCTAGCCAGAATGGCATGCATAACCTGCTATAGTCATTGACAGTTGTCTACACTATGTAGTAGAACATGCAATTAGCCATTTTGCACATGACCAGGTGGTTAAGTCTCGTATTTTTCCAAAATCCTCCCTTGGCACAATGTGTGAAGCTCTGCAAAATAATTAGACAAAAGGCCTAAAAAAAAATTGTTATATTGGAGTAACTGCTCACTGAGAAATAGGATCGGTATAGGGCGGTGTTTTTTTTTAATGGGCTATCAACAGCGCCCAATGCTTTCACTTTATGAACTATAAGCCTACAGTCGGCCAATTCGGAAGCTGCTATTTCTTGCAATACTTTATCAATGATATCATTCAAGCCAAAGTTGAGAAGGACACTGAAAATAATTTTTGGCCGAAGTGTGCCTGTTACCTTTACTGCGTAAGACGCCATGTTGAGGTAAACAGCTCGATCATCGCTAGGCCTAAGCTACATGTAGTTAGCACGGCTAGAAGCGCACAAAGTGCGTCGTATGCATGCATACGACGGGAAAATCACTGTTCCATCCGCAACACTTCTCTGTTTTCAATTCGATCAAAATCAGCACGATATGCGATATCGATACTATCGATAGCAATACAATGAAGAAAAAAAGTAGGGTCAGGGATATTTTACTTTTTTTTTTAGGCCTAAGATAGATGCAGTCATCAAATTTCAAATGTCAAAATTCTACTTTTTTAACCAAGTATCCACAATGTGAAAGGTAATGAAATGATGGGGTGATTCCTCAGTTTGGTGTAAGACTATTCTTAAATCAACTAAACTATGCAAGGATTCTACTATGATAATTTTGTAGTCAAAAGTTGACTCATTTTAATTTCACTTGGAGCATGAGAGTAAACAAATTCAAGACAAATACTTCCAACTGGGAGATACACTCCAGCTAGTGTATAGACTGGTATATCTTTCAACCATATTGGTTTCAGAAGCATCTTTTATCCCTCCCAATCATACAACTGCACTTAAAACAATAAAATGCCAAGACTGAAATAAGTCCACCATTTAGGATATAATGATCTACCAGAATCAAGTATACTGTTCAAGTGTTCTGTTTTGATAATTTCACTATCAAAACATTTCTTCTACGTTGTAACAATTGTCAATATCATCAGTAAATGCTGTGACGGCAAACTTTGTTGCGTAGCTTTCTGTGGGTTCAATCTATATCGGGATCATACCTCAATTCAGTACTGATAAATGAATGCTCATTTCTCCCGAAGTAAACAAATTAAAGACAAATCCTTCCAGCATTGTATACACTCTAGTTAGTGTATATATTGGTATGGTATATGTTTCACCTCATTTGGTTATTGAGGCATTTTTTAATGCCACCCAATCAGGGTAGGAATTAATTTTTATTTTTTTAGGGTGATTTTTATTAGAGCCTTGGAGCTATTTTTGAATTTTGGGGGGCTATTCTTCTACCACTGGCCCTACTTTTTCATTGCACATCAGAATTTGAAGAATGCAATCAAAGATTGCTGATGTTTTGGCCTGTGCTTTATCCATAAAAGCAACCATTTAATTCACTTTTGTTTCCATGCCACAATAAAAAGAAAATTGTGAAATTTTTCATATTAAATCTGAGGGCGATTCTGAAGGAAATGGTCGCCCCAAAGAATTGGGTTTGGGGGATTTTAGGGCGCAATTTGGGCTTTGCCAAGGGCTGAATCGCCCGTCGCCCTGGGTTATTTCCTACCCTGCTCCCAATAGTGTCACTACCCTTTAATGTTGGAGCTGCAGTCTGCACGTGCACAGCCTCCCCAAAATCGGAAAGATGATAAAACCACCAGTAGAATTTGAAGGTCATGCTATCGATACCGCCCCAATGCCAACCATTACTATCTACAGGAGATAACACTCTGAACAAGGCATTTAGTGTCATGTCACTAAAGGTTAGGTTCCTACATATCTTTTGGAGTCAGTATTATGCACATGCAACACACTCACATACATTTATGTATCTTCAGGCATAGGTAGCCATGACCCCACACACAATACAGATTTTCATCCTTTATTCCTCTTCTAATGTTGTCATCTTTTGTTGTACTTCATTTATTTTGTGAGAAAAACAAACAATTTGGAGGGAAAAGTCATCTTAATTAACTGAGAAAAAACTTAAAATACTCCCAATATTCTACCAAGTGTCAAAACTCATTTTCAGCTCTTCCTATGGGGTTGATGGCTTGGGATATTCAACATCAAAGACACCATAGTACCTGAAGAATTCTCTTATAAGTCTTCAGAAAACAGACAGCTGTTTATATTCATAATTGCTAGTTGGCATTCAATTTTGCATCACAACTTGTACCCCTTAAATAAATGTCAATAGCATAAAAATACAGGTAAACAACTTGTTCTTTCATTTTTATATAGTAGAGCAACAGCCCTTAATGAATTACTCATAAAAGTGGTAGGTTTACATTAGATATTTTCTCACAAATTTTTGATTTTATAACAGATTTTTGTGTTAAATGTGAAAACCATGTACATTTCCTAGATGTATTTGTGGATATCTAGTACGGCAAATTATATTACTTTACTAAATTCATTCTAACTTCAGACATCTGAATAATATCAAAATATTAAACTTACTGTGTTACAAAGGGTATACTTTTCTAAGCAATACTAGTTTTCGGCCGGTGCATTTTTCACGACGTTTGCATTCACATTTGTTTTTATACCCCATCATTCAGTTCAAGTGAAATAGAATGAACCGTGATAGAAATCATTCTCTTTTCTTCGCAAACTGCAATTGCAATTCACTTTCAAAAGCATTCGTTCTCGTCAAATAAGAAGTCAATCGTAATAAGCCATCCACAACGTTGTTGTCAAATTTCATGTCGGTTAACAGGTGTGGCGTCTTTCAGCGCATTCATAGGTGTTCAAGAATGTGGCATCGTGCTTATGAAACGGCTCATATTAATTTCAAGTCACATGAGGACAATGTACAATGTGTTACTATCCTGCGTCAGCTTGTGAACGTTCTGGTGTGAAGGAACAATTTGAAGTTAAGAATCTGCAGATTTATAACAAATTTAGGGTTATTGAAGTATAGGACAATAAGGATTCCAATTAATGCGATATAGAACGCAATTCAACAAACGTATGTAAATTTATGGATGTTTCTTCTTGGGCGTCGTAGAAACAAGCTATTTCTGCAAACCTGTTATACATGAATACATTTCAAATAACCTGGAATTCTCAACTTGGCATACATTAGTTCTTGCTATTCGGGCAAAGCATCGGGTAATGCTTTCGAAGGTTGGTTAGGGACAACCATTGTTAAAAGGTTTTTAAATAGATACTGCTAAGCAATAAACAGGATTACAACGGAAATGAAAGAAGAACTGGTAAAATGCGACAAGCAGATAACTCTTGAACCTATCGGTTTGAAATTGAATAATGAATACCTGAATAAATATTGTATTTAGAAAATGAACGGGCAGTGTGTTTAATGAAAGCAAAAATGAACAACTGAAAACATCCACTTGAAATTGAATTCAATTTGTCGCGAGTTTCAATGCAGAACGAGTTTGAATTTGACTATTGATAAGATTAAAAAGTGAAGTAAAAAAGTTGCGAAAATGACCGGGAAATCCTATATTAAAGAAGTAGACAAAATGTTGTACATAACACCTTTTTCCAACATGCATGTGTAAAAAGTTATAGCTGTTCGGAGTTGACACTGCACTATAAAAGTTGTTCCATGTGGCATTGCTCAGAAAGGCTCGACACGTCAAGAGTTAAAGACACTAATAACATTGTGGAAGACCCGTTTAAAAAATTGTCAAACTTTGCTATCTGACATATCTGACAGTGTTTGAATGGACAAATAAACACCCTAGAATACAAAAGTTCAGACAATTATGCTGTCACTTGTAAAATACGTAAAAATTGGCACATTAATTATTCTCGGCCGATGAATATCCAGCAACATCACAGTCTATGGGGAAAACTGGACTGGTCTGTCAATGATTTTTACTTTTTAAAATCACTTAATGATCATTTTGAACTGTAATTTTTTCATGGCTTCATTTTAAGACCTTATTAAAGACACTAGTAGCATGGGGAATCATATAGCTCACATTTTTTAAAATGGAAATATTGTTATACGATGCCTTTAAACCTCCTTGGTATGGTATTCAGAAAGGATTCTGCTCATGTAGTCAATTCCATGGCGATAATGCATTCCATAAATATGTTGATGACATTAACACAACATACCACACATGTTTCTGCATGACAACATGCCTTTCAGCATTCTACGCTTAACTCACAGCTTCCCAGATCTGGATTTCCTCTGGTACCGTTTATTGTCTAAACCATCAGAAATCTTAAAGGCATCCTACAACAATGTTTCCAGTTTTTAGAAAATTTGAGCTACATGATTCCCCATACTCTAGTATCTCTGATAAGGTATAAAAATAGACCCCTGAAAAAAATTGCAGTTCCAAACGATCATGATGTGCTTTTAAAAAGTGAAAATCTTTGAGTGACCATTCCATTTTTCTAACTAAGACTGCTGTGTTGCAGAATTTTCATCAGCAGACAATAATTCATGTGCCAATTTGTATGTGTACTTATTTTATGAGTGACAGCAAAACTGTCTGGAGTTTTTTGTCGTAGGGTGTTTATTTGTCTATTCAAACACTGTCAGATATGTAAGAGAGCCTAATTTGACAGTTTTTATTCCACAAGGTTATATAGTGTTTTTATAAGCACCAAGGTAAAATAAACTTTCAAAGATTGTAATATTGCATAATATTTTGGTGAGTTAGTTCGATGGGTCAACTAGTTTATGTTTAACAGTGCAGACGATTTAAAACACTTCAGTTGAAAGAGGAATATTTTAATGTTGAAGTCAATACTTTATGGATTTTCACTTTTAAACAGTGTTGGGTCCGAGACAGTTTCAGCCGAGACGAGACGAGACCAAGACAATAAGCGTTCGAGACCGAGACGAGACCGAGACACTTGTGTTTTCAGAATCAGCCGATGACGAGAGACCGAGACGGCGAGACAATTAACCTTCGAGACGAGACAGATCCGAGAACACTTATGACCCGAGACAGTAAACGAGACACTAGTTATTTCTATTGCAATACACACACTTTCTTCTATTTCCTCTACGTACCCTGATTACAATATATAGACTACTACGATCC
>JZLH01S0028886.1:29424-40822 GCA_001188425.1 Eucidaris tribuloides | reverse complement strand
ATGTATGATTTCATGAATAATAATAATAATTACTACTACTGCTACTACTACTACTACTACTACTACTACTACTACTGCTGCTACTACTACTACTACTACTACTACTACTACTACTACTAGTACTACTACTACTACTGTACTACTACTACTAATGATATTAACTCTAAACCTGCTGAAGTCACAAATATGCACCATACAATATAACAATAGAGTTGTACACTTCTTTTTATTGAACTTAAGTAAAAGGTATTGTTTATCAAAGCCTCCAATTTTAACAAATCCAAAATCAAGTTTACAAGTGTGTTAAACATCCATTGTCAAGGCAAATTTTCACTTACTTCAAGCATTAAATTATTGTTTTCAATTACAATTTTTTCAGGGATTTATTTTCAGACCTTACCAGAGATAATAGCATGGAGGATTATACATTTTCTAACTGGAAAAATTGTTTCATTGCTCCTTTTAACACCAAACTCTTGAGGAGGGGAAACAGCTTGTTAACACTGTACTTCATCTATGCCATTAGTCTCACTAATCTTTTCAAGTAGTTTACAGTTAATAAGGCCCTTCCTACTCTCAATTGACAATGAATGCCTAATTTGATACTTCAACATAGTGAAAATAAAAGTGAAAGTTGTAATCAACTTAACCAATAGACTTAAGTAGATTTGGTAAACAAGGAAACATTGACCAAAATGGATATGGTGATTGAGCATAATATCACAGAATTTTAAAAGAATTCTTAGGTTTGAGTATCATGAATACTAGGAATCTTATTATTCATGCTAAAATCTGTGAAAGTACAGAATAAATTAGTAAAGAATACAATGGACTGAAAGTAATTAACAATGTTTTTATACTCCCATTGTAATATGAAAGTCTTCTCAGGTTCCCTATAAACTTGCTAACAAAATCATTCCAGCATAAATATTATTGTGTCTTAATGGATTTTAAATGACTCATTTCAGATGAAAGCTGATCTTTCACTGAATCAATCAATTGTGATAAGTTGTGAGCATTGTTTTTTGAAGAGGAAGATATATATAATGATTGGAAAAATAAAAAAATAAAATTCCGAGTATGCAATAAAAACTGAAGTAGCTGAGAAGAAGAAAAAAAACAAATAAAAAAAAAAACACCAGTCATCATTCACCCTGTAAATATATATCTCACACAGTGTATGCAACTAGGTTAACACAATAACCCTATTGAAAGCTGATAAGTTTGGTACCACAAAAACTCTCCACAGTAACTAATTATTATCTGTGTAATGATGTGAATACTCGATACAAATTCAAAATCTGATTTTCACTAGATATATAGCAATCGAAAAAGTCAGAAATGTGAAAAAAAGGTGCTTTATGTATATTATAACATACTTGTCAATAAAGGACAAAAGGCGCCCACATCGTATAACTACATTACAGAACCGGCCTCACCCCCCCCCCAAAAAAAAAAAGAAAAGAAAGAGAAAAAAAAGCAAGAAAGGCAAGAAAAAAAAGAAAACAATACAACTTCTCATTTTTTTACACATAAAAATGAATAATAACAGTTTTTTAGATGCGATACTCACACTATAATCCAAACACTGAGAGTAATCTCGTAACAATGACGAGTTCTACGAAGTGAAACCTGAATCTGCAATCAAAACTTGCTAGATCTAAACTATATTATGCCAAATTTGATAATTAACAACCCTGGTATCACTATGCAAAAAAGGTGCTGAGGAATAATTATAGCATGTATTCCATTCAATTGGCCTATAGATCCGTGGTAAATCCCAACTGAAGAATAGATTCATATCCCGAACGTGTGGAAAAATATCTGTGTTTACATTTCACCCCCCCCTCCCCTCCAAAAACAGAAATCCAATTATAAATGGCGTAAATGTCAATGCAAAAGTCTTGTTGTTAAAGTCAATCAATACATTAATGTGATAGTCAACATTAATATCCTGTTTACTTGCATTGTGCAATAAAACTGGTTGCACTGGATGAACGTCACAGTACACAGAATACAGATTTCAGAATCAAAATGCAAACATGAATAATCAGAACTTAATAACTGAAACCCATACATTAGTTTGCACAAGGCGTAAATAAGATTGAAAAATGTGGTATGCCTCATACAAATTCAGACTGCACAAGTCAATGAAGTTATACTTTTGCTTAGACTAACAATAAGAGGAAAACTAAATTGTTACACAAATGCTCATCTAAATTGAAAATATCATTTAATAGCTACCTGGAACGTAAGTAAAGGCATGTATAACAATATTTCATTAAAAAATGTGAGCTACATGATCCCATGCTACTAGGCCGTTCCATTGCTCAATAAAACGCCTGAAATAAAGCGTTCAAAATGATAATTAAGTGCATTTAAACAGAAAAAAAATCATTGAAGACATTCCCAGTTTCCCCATAACTGCGTGTTGCAGAATTCCATGGCCGAGATAATATGTGCAATTGGTTATCTGTACCTATATTACATGACAGCATAACGTCCTGCAACTTTTGTGTCGGGGTTTATTCCAATTCAAACACTTGTCAGAATATCAGACAGCAACTTTGACAATTTCTTAAAATGGGTCTTCCACAATGTTATATAGGGTTTTAAGTTATTGACACAGTGTCATTTTGAATATATTCCAGTAAAAATGTGTGTGACTGTACTCTTCATTCTCCATATCACTATTAATGTCCCCCTAACCTCCCAACTGGTAATATAAAATCATCCATGTTCACTTTTAGTAGTTCTGGATCTATTCATGGAGCGGGTCTATTGTAGAGCGCATGGACAAAACATAAGTATCAAATCACTAGATTTACCTCAGGGATAGTGCCATAGTTGGGATGGGGGTTGGCTGTCCTCCTTGATTTTCAAAATAATGAAAATGGTGTTTTAGTGGGGGTTTTTTGGGGCAAATTTTGCTCCTCCCCCCCACCCATTTCTTGTCATAGATGTACCAGACACTAGATCGCATCGATCTGTCCTGTTTCACCATGGAACAGGTTCCTGTCAACCTGATGAGTTTTTTTGGGTTTGTCGCTGTCAACCTGATGAGTTTTTGTTTGTTTGTTGCTTCGCTATAAGCAGTGGTGAGAGGTTCCCATTTGGCCATGGAACAGTTTCTTCATGGACCTCGGGGATGACCTTTTCTCTTGTTTTTTGCTTCTTGCTTCACTAGTTTGCTGTGACAAGTCCTGTTTGATTGTATGACAGGTCCCCTCCCCCCCCCCAATGATTTTACCCTGGCACTGCCCTTGATTCAACATACCTAGCCTATGATAAAACTAGCTATATCATTTATACAAGTGGTACCTTCAAGGTCACTGTTTAATACAGGAAACATGGTCTGGTTTCCTGGGCTTATGATTTCCGGTGTTCAAAGCTATGAGGAAATGAATTGAGAAACAGAGAATAATCCAACTGTACATAGAGAAACATGTTGGTGTTGCTAATGGACCTAAACATTGATCAGATGCAATTACAATTTACATGCAAGTTTCAGCTTGGGTCAAAGTAAGTTGTTGGGAGCATGGGAAGGGAGGGGCATACAACTTCTTCTTCATCATTATTGATATTATTTTCATCAGGTGTGAGAGTCGACTACACACACACACACACACACACACACACACACACACACACACACACACACACGTGTAATCACCTTCGACCGAGGACGTACAACCTTTAATGTGAGTGTGTGTGAGTGTGTGTTTGTAATGGTAATACCGAGGACACACACGGCAACTTTTACCTATAAAATGAGGATGAAACTTCTGACAACTGCGGACGTATACATTACAGTACACAACCTCCAAATGCGGACGTTCTCTATATACCCCCAGACCTTGCTTGCTGGTTGTAATGCCGCATAAGCACCTCAATTACAACAAGATCTAAAAACATGGACCATCCCCCCTGGAAGGTACGTCCGCGGTTGTACAGTAAAATTAATCCAAAATGTCCACGGTTGGAGGCGATTACAAACACACACACACACAGACAATAAGAGAATACTCAAAATAAGATACTGGAGAATGTCGGCATCTCAGCGATGATATAGGCCATGTAGGACATGATAAAGAAGATCACACACAAACAAACCCACAATACACACACACACAAACACACACAAACACACACACAGACACAGCACAATGACTAACTCACTCCATAACTGTAAGAAAATACTTACGACAAGATACTGGAGAGGGTCAACATCTCGGCAATGATGTAGGCCATGTAGGACATGATGAAGATGAAGATAGGTTCGATGACGCGCACCTTGTAGGTGTACTTGGTGATGAAGGCGGTGATGAAACCGAAGATGATGCCGACGAGAATCCCACCGAATGCCACGATGAAGAATGATATGATGCCCAGACCAACGTCAAGCGCTATCAGATTCTCTTGGCCGATTTCGTTGAAGGTCTCGAACACGCGGTATAATACCTATAAACATGAATTAGAGAAGTGTAAAAAACAAATGCACTGAAACAAAATTGAATTTCTGTTTGGTACAAAGTACTGGTTTGCAAAAGTACAGTTAATGTTTCCACGAGAATGGAACTCTGGCAATGCTGACAATTTACGTCTGATTGCATAAAAAATAAATAAATGAATAAATATAAATGAATAAATTGATAAATAAAATAACTAAAAGTCAAACAAATAAGTGAAAACCCCTCCCCAGATGGTGAGGTTTTTAGAGATTTTAGAACACCATCCAACAAATGTAGACATAAACATGGATCTCTCTCTCTCTTTACATGGCCAAAATGGCCACAGGATCCACCGACGATATAACTCCTTCCCTCCACCCCCTCCCCACCCCCAATCTGCCACTGACAACAAACCAAAGTCACAGCATTTTTAGTACTCATTCTCCAAAGACCAGGAGCAACCGCATAAGGCAAGTCTCTTAAATCATGGCCAAAACGCTACAGACTCCATGCCCTGATACACCTCCTCCCCCCTCCCCTCTTCCTCCCTCCCCTCTCCTCCCCTCCCCTCACCCTCTCCCCCTCCCCTCTGCCTCCCCCTCCGCCTCTGCCCCCCTCTCCTCGCCCTCCTCCCCTCTCCTCCCTCCCTTCCCCTGCTCCCCTCCCTCGGTCCTCCCTCTGCCCCCCCCCCTCTTCCCCTCTGCTCCCCCTCCCCTCTCCTCCTCTCCTCTCCCCTCTCCTCCCCCGTCCGCTCCCCCTCCTCCCCTCTCCTCCCCTCCCCTCTCCTCCCCCCCCTCCCTCTGCCCTCTCTCCCCTCCCCTCTCCTCTCCCCCCCCTCCTCCCCTACCCTCTCCCTCCCCCTCACCTCCATCCTTGAATCGCCATATCCAGCTTATACCACAGCACAGCAACATTAAGTAAGATTCTCCAAGACAAGGATTGCAGTCACCTGATCACATGAATCTCAAACACACGCCCAATACAGCCACGCGATCACCGCCGATATCAGACTGCTGAACTGTTAGGCACTCATCAAATGATGTATTACGGCATTCTCCTGCACACAGGACAAAATGCAATAAAACATTACTTTTCAATTATGAAGGAACAAGTCGTTTAAAACCGAACATCATGGGGAATTCATACACTTTATAAGACTCCACCATCAAACATTGTCCTCCTCAACACCATCATACCACATATAGCACTACCATTACATCAACACATCATCATCATCATCATCATCATCATACATGCACATCATCTCATCAAAGCATCATCATCATCGCCATTGATCATTATCATACTATCCTCCCCTCATCATCACCAAAGCATCACCATTGTCATCACATCATCACCAGCACCAATATGCATCAATATACCCCTCCCTCATCATCATCCATAACACCAATTATCATCACATCAATGTCACCAAATTTATTACTTGGATTAATTCCACGATGAAAATTTGAAAGTATAATGCAAGTTTGGCGTGGTTGAATATGCTCAATGCCCCTTTAAACAGAGTTCCTATCCAATAAACTCTGCAAAAATCTGCAAATGGATAAGTCCTGAGATAATACAAGTAGGCATTGAAAACACATTCAAACAAAAATCGCCATGACTTATCATGTCGCTAAAATTCTACACACAGAGGATCCTGTCCGTCATTAGTGAGCGGTAACCAAATGAGTCCCGTATTAAATTAATATAGTAAACAACATAATAATTAAGACCAGTGAAGTTAGATTCATCCACATGAATCATTAAGGAAAAGAATGGCTGTTGCAACAGAGCTCCAAAACTCCCATTTATCAGAAAAGACGATTACAATACAGTACAATGAACAGTACATGTGGTAGTTATCATTGAGGTAACACTCGAAAAAAAAAGATCATGGACCAGTCCTGATCAAATCAATGCAACATTTATGGACACTACATATCATAACCTTTCGTGGTGTATACAGTTTACTTCATGAACAAGGCAAGCTAGTTTGACTGTGTGGAATTGAAGACATGCAGCATGCGGATTTTTTTTTTTTTTGGGGGGGGTGTCCAGAAATAAAAACCTGTTCCCTGAAATTGTTGTTTCTCTTTATCATCATGAAATATGGGTAGTCAAGCAGAATACAATTTCACACTGTAAAAAAGGATGAGTCTTTCCACCCTTGGCCCTTAGCAATCCATGTTGATCACATTCTGCAGCCTATGGAAAAAATCCTTCCAAAGACCCATAACATGTTGAATTGTGTATAGAGTTCAGTTATGTAAAAAATAACATTGTATCCTTACAGTGTGTTTGATGCCTCTGAAACTTGCACACCGGTCCAAAACGAATTGTGTTCAAAAAAAAAAATTATTAACAAACTTTCTTGGGGGGGGGCAATTTATTGTACCATTTAAAGGTAACTGTGCATTGGATTCGGATCCTGATGAATAAAATCACAATATGTCATCAAATACTAAGCTGTATTTATTCAGGTGAAACTACCGACACTTCATAAAGATAAATGAAAATCTTCGCACATCAAGCGGCAAATACTACAAGCGGCTTCAACGAATATGTTACCATGAAGCAAACATTGTACCGGCGCTACATGCCACAATGTATATATGCCGAAGTAGCTGTGAAAAGCCTCCATTCATATGTAATGTATGTTGCAGCAGATGTCACTGGTATATAATGAACACACACTGCTCAGGAATAGAATTCGCCAAATAAAGTGAAACATAAGCTGCGAGCCTCACACCACTGTTCCCAGAGGTTAACGACCGTCCTTTTTAGAAAACTGTAAACATTCATTCTAGCGATGGGGGGGGGAGCGCTGACATCCAGCGGACATAAATAAAGAAAATAAATCTGAAAACGACAAGCCATACCCATTAATTATTAACAGGAGAGCATAAATTATATGGTTTAATATGGACTTGAGGCACCTTAACTTAATGGCAAGCAGCACAAGCACTGCCTTGAAAAAAAAAAAAGGAATCAGATCCTATGCCATCAATATACTAACGCTTACGAATCATGAAGTAAAATTTAAAAAAAAAAAATCAAGCTGCTTTCTGAAATGCAATTTCTGTGATTTCACGTGAGGACGCATTTCAAAACCTAATTTACTGGAAGGAAGATTAGACAATGGAATGCAGTACGGCTGCCACAGTATAGTGTACATGCTATGTGATCTAGTGTAGTCAGAATGCAGCATGTCCCAAATATTGATAAGCATGCTACGAAGCCCTAAAATGGATCAAAATTCATGACCTAGAAATATAGGAACTGTATCTTTCTTTCAAAATTTTTTCTTAAGATTCCTAAATAAATTAATAAACTATTCAAATTAAGAAATCACACATTTCGTTATGGAAAATTAAAACTCCCTCTAACCCTATCAAAAAGAGCAAATTAAAGCAGAAATTGAACATTATTAAGAAATAACAGAAACAAATTTATATTTGTATACACAAACAGACAAACATCATACACAAACACACATGCACACACGCACACACCACACCGCATCCACGCACGCACCCGCACGCACACACCACACAAATCACACACACACACACACACACCACATCACACATACACACACACATTCATTTCATGTATGGCAAGTGCATTCATTCCACCATGTCATTCAGTGGGACAATTCCAACAGATTTGGAATAGTCGATATTGTAACAGCAACTGTGCCTAAACAGTTCCAAGGAAATCACTGCACATGGTTCTAGAACGTACGCCCCCCCTCCCCCCCTCCCAGAAACAACGTCCCCAAGGACATACTCCCACCTGACAACTCCCCTGAAGGGCAACTCCCCGAGACAACCTAACTCCCCTGACGGAAACTAACCCCTGAGGACAACATCCCTGCCCCCTCCCCCCCCCCCCGGACACCGCCCCCACCAACACTCCCTGAGGACAACTCTTCCAGAGGATAACTCCCACCAGGAGTTTTAACAATGTGTCCAGGCTTGTAGATATCTGAATGTCGCAGGGACATTGTCCCTCCTGTGGGAGTTTCTTTGGAGACTTGTCCATGGGGAGTTGTCGCTCCAGGGGAGCCATCCTCTGGGGATGATCTCCTCGGAAAGCCTACTCCGGGGAGCCTCCAGGAATTGTCATCAAGGAGTTATCCTCCAGGGGAAGTCGTCTTAAAACGGATCCTCCCTGGAGTTGTGCCTACTGATATAGACTGCACACTTACCAGCAGCCTCCTCGACCACACCCATCAGCGACAACCCGATGGTGAGAGGCATAACACGTGCCGACCACGGCAAAGCATCAGGAAATCTTGCCCAGCGTTACGAAGAATGCTCTGCAGAAGTAACCTGCCTCCGCTGATGGGCGGCAGAGGTACGGGAAGAAAGAGTCTGAATCGGCAGCCGGCGTTGAAACGACGACGGTTGAGAGGAAGAGGCACCCGGATGCGAAGCCGAACGCGATGAGGAGCAGCTCCAGGGACAACTGGGAGTCGGCGAGAATGGAATACTGGGGAAAATCAGAAAATGAAACAAAATATCAAACAGGAAATACTTTCTGTTTTGTCTGCCCATCTCATGCTCTAATTTTTAAATAATATTCACAGTAAAGGTCTTTATGCATGTATCCAACCTGTTGGAGGACTAAGGCACAAAAGATACTTGACTGCAGGATCTAGGAGAACACGTTTTGAAATCAAATCGTCTCAATAGGTTAACCTGGTGAATACGATTTGAATAATGTCACACATCTCAATCTAGACGCCAGTCTGAGACACCTCACTTTTGGTCTTTAAGTCCTATCAGAAATGGGGTTGAAGCCGGCTTGAGGCCAATTTGCCGGCTTGCCTCAATTGAGTCCACATACAAAGTCTGAAGAAACAAAATTTCTCGCAGAGGCCCACAGACTCGGAACGTCCTGTCGGCCTTGACTCCAATGCTGCCCCGATGTCATAATGGATAGTCTGAATTCCAGACCTTGTGGCTTCTCTGTGAACATAGATATGCTAATCACACAATGTAAACGAAAACGCAACCAAAACAGCACATAATTTAATTCAAGGCAGTGACTGATTCCGATAGTAATCTCCCTATGGGTTAATTTAAATGATGGAAAGCAGGCAGCAGAGATCAATTAATTTGAGACACCTCAAAATGTCAATGCATACTTTGATCTCGATGTTTAAAAGTATAGTTACGTTGGATTTTTAATCGAGTTTCTAGCAAATAGCGAATGTGCCCCAGGTAGCTAGATCACATTTACATAACATACTTGATCGATAACACACTCCCATTGTGTAAGAAATTGTCCATATTCAGGCTTGCTTGTCTCTGCGAGGCATTTGGACTGTCTGCTTGCCAATTCGTTCTTCCTTTTAACACATGAACCTCGAAGGTGGTTGTAACATACTGGAATGCAACACAACAACTCCAAGTTTATCCGAAGGCGATCCATACCTTACAAAGCTGTTAATACAGTTTAGTAAAATAACAGAATGAATTAAGAGATCACAACTCATTCGCTAATAAAACATGGGACTTGCACCTTCCCAATCGCCAATACGAGTATTATTCACTTCAAGTGTCAATACCTGTAATTCAGAATGATGCACCATGGGTTGTTGTTGTGAGTGTTGTATGTGTATGTGTCTGGCTGTGGACTGTGGTGCAAGTATATTGTGTGTTGTGTACTGGTGTGGCATAGAAACTTTTGTGTGTGTGTGTGGTGTACCGTGTATTATTAATGTATGTATTAGTGTGTGTGTGTGTGTGTGTGTGTGTGGGTGTTGTGGTGTAGTGTGGGTGTATGTGTGTGGTAATTTGGTGTGTGATGGTTTGTTCTTGATCAGTTGTTGTTTTAAGTAATATATCGTATACCGAACATCTTGAGTAAGAACAGAGACAGACAGAAAAACCAAGATGGACTGGAAGGCAGATGAATGCAATTAGAAATGATGAAATGCAAGCAGGATAATGGTAAAAATGAGGGAAAATATGGCATAACAACAATATCAAATATCCTTTTATAATGTAGTGCTTCTTTTTTCAATCTGTCGGCCCAAGTGCCATGCATCTTTTCACCATATGATGGGTGTGGGTGTGTGTGTGCGTGCATTTGTTGTGTGAGGTGTGAGTATGTGAAGTGAGTATGTGTGTGAGCGGTGTGGTGGTGCAATGTTTGAGAGTGAGTGTGGTGTCTTTGGTTTTTGTGGTGTTGTGTGTGTGTTGGGGGGGGTGGCATTTTGGGCCATAGGGTATATACTGTTGATCAAGTCTTTGAACCTCTAATGAATTCAGCATAATATTGATAAAATTGGATGGCTATTCTGTGAACTGCATACACATTTTTCTGGTATCTTGTATTTTCTGTTCTACCTTAAAGGCCATCCAATATTGAAACTAGATGGATCGTCACTAAGACAATTGGTGATCCGCGTAACCGCTCGCGATCATTAAAGTAAAGAAAAATTGACAAACATGTATATCAATTATCATTGTATGATTAATATATGTCTCATCACTTTAATTCTCTCTGAAGCATTAATCAGCAAAAAATATCATTGCGCGCACCCCGCTCGTCGCAACGCGCAGACGTTACGATTAAGCTCAGTAATGACCATTGATTCCTAAGTTAGCTGTGTACCAAGTATGGTTAACTTACTCGACCATTCAAGATAGCGTAAATACAATTTTTTTTTGTGACGTCATAGCTGGACGTTCACAAAACACTTTGGCAGAGAAAGATGCCTGAAATGTATCTACGCATCATGAGTGCTACAGAATAAATAGCAAATAAAAAATAGGGGTCACCGGTTAATTCTAGAGCAGTTATAAGATGATTTAAAGTTTGTGCACCATTCACTACGCCGCATGCGCGCCATGATTACGTTTTCGTGTGTGTCCGGTATTTGGTCTGGTGGACGGGAAAAGGTCTAAAATGACGTAAGAATATCTCTCAAG
>JZLH01S0028880.1:0-20293 GCA_001188425.1 Eucidaris tribuloides | reverse complement strand
TGTGAACACATTGTGGGACACTGCGTTCTTTCCAGCAGGGACAGAGCTGGTCTAAAAATTTGTGAAGCCTTTAACTTGTAACCAATTACTTAACGGAAATGTAGACTGCTATCGACCGTTGGTAGCGCCGTATGTTGTGAATTGTGACAGGAAAGGGGCCTGGCACTGTAGCACAATCAAACAGGGACATTACAGACTGGGATTGCAGACTATGTTTTGGGGCACGGAAATAATCTTATCGACCTTAACTTGACATAAATGGGCCCAGGGGAAGCAGAGAAGATGACAAGTGACCATACTTCTCTTTGGGAAATTCGTCGATCAATATAGAGATAGTGCGTGTGCACATGAGGTTCTCGCAGACAGCGAGCAGATAACATTAAATGAATATTATTGTCATTACCGCCAGCCTCCAGAGGTGGTTTACTGAGTAAATTTGTGAAATTGCAAAGATGATTATGAATCATTGCAACGTCGATCTACGTTTAGATCTATGTTTAGTTTTTTTAAACAATATCTCTTTTTTTATACTCTTTTGATATTATTGATTTCTTCAGGATTTATTCAAATCCTGGATCTCGTTGGCTATTAAGTTAGGATCAAATCTGACATAACTTTCAATCAATCAGAATCAAGTGGTTGTAACTATTTGATATCAGTTACTTTTGATAGCAACTTTTCACAGTTTGCTACCAGCGTGTCTATGCAATTGGCCCTTGGTGAAGGTTTCCAGATACATTGTAAACCGATTTGGAAGTGCGGGCAGACAAAATGAAAAGTCAACCTCATCCTATTTATAAACACAAAATGTGCCCGCTAATGTGCGAAGGGCACATGTTATCACATCATATAACGTCAATTTATGGATATCGTTACCTCGGACATTATATATGTGTTTCTTTCAGCGCAGTATATTACTTACATGTAGAGTAACGTGTATGTTGTTACAAGTCCAAATATTTTGATGACTTCACCTTGTTCCATAGATGTCTTACAGCGATCAGGTCTCGCCACCCCAACACGTACCACGTGTATCTGATTCTAATGTCTGCAGGCAAACATAAATGTTGTCTTACCTTCCTGCATGCATGGTGTTCATGGAGGTCCGAGCGAACACCCACATGGATTTTGACCTCTGATATTAAAGAAAGAATCAACTGGTACATGGATAGTTGAATAGATAGATAGATGGATGGATGGATGGATGGGTAAAGATTGATAATTCGATAGATAGATAGAAAGATAGATAGATAAATAGATAGAAAGATAGATAGATAGATAGATAGAGATAGATAGATAGATAGATAGATAGATAGATAGATAGATAGATATATAGATATATATAGATAGATAGATAGATAGATAGATAGATAGATAGATAGATAGATAGATAAAAAAGGGAGTTTATGAGATAGAGAGATTTGGGAGTGAAACCTTTGAACGTTTTCCTTTAATTCAAAAACGGAAATACATTAAACTTAGATTGAACGAAAATCGTAATCTTATTGATTTTAAACCTTGAAGCCAATGTGTGTATGTCACAATATATAACATTGTAAATTTTAATCTTTGTTTCAAGGCCTTCCTTACAAAATGTATTTTTCAATTATAGCTCTGTTCCAAACTCTTTGTACTCTTGATTATTCTACCTCGTCTATTCATTGAAATCTAACATGAGGAATGTTTTTACAGTAATCCCCAGATTACCTGATTGATAACGAGGAAGTTGTTTCCGAGAAGCAACGAGTTAATTTTTTTGGAAAGTGATCTACATGTCCTGACCATACAGGCGGGTCTGTTACGCCTCTGATATGAGATATGTGTTTGGATGAATGGACCTCAGCCTCCGGGACTGACTTTTTGACAATGTAATAACTGACATCATGACAGGGCAAGGCTAATATTTCAGTGTTTGAGAGACTTAAAGTTCTGAAGATTTAATCGAATTCGGAACAGCGCACTTGTTCTCAAAAAGTACAAGACGTCGACATCCTAAAAGACAGGAAAATGGAAAGAAAACAACTAAAGAAATAAGGGAAAGCACATGACATGACATGTAAGAAAAGATAATGTTTCCTGATTGATGGTCACTTCCAACGTGTTTAAATGTTTCCATTAATAATTCAGTTTATTTACACTGACTTTGTCAAGTTTTAAAGAATATCAGTGCCCATAGACTACTGTTTATTTCAGAAAGGGTAATAGGCATGTTGATTTTAAATTCAGGATTGAAATCGCATTGTTCAAGAGAACGGGAATGAGTGACTCTGAGATTAGCCGATTATGTTTAATCTAGACCACATGATAGCACGTGACGTCTCAAGACAAATTACTTGGCTCAACTCCATGACTGTGTAAGATAACATGAAAGAAACAGAAGACAAATTGGTTTGATGCCCGAAGAGACAGTGCATCGATGTGAAAAACGCAGCAAAGAGAGCGACAAAAGTCGTCATGCAATGTGGAAGAATGATACATTGTTATAAGACACAATGAGAAACAGGATTGGGAATTAATGTCAATCTGTAAATGCAAAATGATGTAGGGCCTATCTTTTGACCCTGGTTTACGAATTAAACGTACGTCAGACGGAGGATAAAAGGGATATTTGATACAGAGGATATGAGCGAATGTGTACATTACTATGACGCGCGGATGCAGCAGTGTTTGGCACACACAGGACTGTCAAGGAAATAGAACATAAAAACTCCTACCAGCATGATCAGTAAAACTGAAACTGATGGATCATTTCATAAACCAAAAGTCCGATACTGTAAACCTGACGAGGTAATGTTTCAATATCATGCATAATCACATTTGACACAGCAAGGCCAAGTTTCATAAGCAACTTAGGTGGTGAGGAAATAGCTCCTGTATACTTTCAGAACATGATAAACTCTTTCTTGAAACGTTGTTGAAAGAAAGTGAAACGCCATCATTGCATGGAAGCCTAACAGCTATCTATAGCACAACGAAGCTTCAGTCAACAATAAGTTGGAATTTTCAACTTTTATTACCCCAAGGGTTTATATTTTCTCGATTTACGTCAATATTATGGGCACATCAGGAAACCATGTTGACAGGGATTTAGATGGGAGTGGGCGTATTCCTAAAACATTTCTCGTATTTTGCCAAAAACCAGAATGGGGGTCTAAAGGTCAGAGTCCACCTCCCCTGGATCCCTGGTATCCAGGTCTTTGGCTAACATCACTCTCCCAACATGCCCAAATAAAAATCATCGATTGATGACCCTGTCCATGTTGATGAGATGGCAGTGACCGATTTATGCAGATGGAATACATCTTTCGCATGATGAACAATCAACTTGAACAGATGGAACATGTCTCCTCTCATATTTTCACCAAAAAAAGAACATATTTATGGAGAAATGATACCATGAATACCATTGAGATTCAGGTCGTTGTCATACTACAAAAGTCTTGATATATTGCAAGCATTCCCTTAGGAATGTGAGCATAAAATTAAATGACATGCTGGTTTTAAGCCTGCAGGCTTAAGTCTAATTCCTATTTTAAACCAGGTACATATTGTTTGTTGTGTGAATAAATCCTCTACATACCCCTTCAGAGAGAACATTAAAGCATATTATTTCAAACCCCTTGTTAAAGGGCCTCAAGTCACGGTCATGGTCATATATTATTAGAATAACATATTCTCCACACACTACAAAATCATCTTTCATGTAAAGGCAGTATCCCCTTGCCAATAGTATGTCCGTAGAGTAACTTTCTATGGAAGAGGGAGGGGTAAGGGAATTTCCCCTTTTGCCAAGTAGCCTGCTGATTTTGCCTTAGATAAATGAAATGAAGCAGATGTAAGCCCAAAGTGAGGAAACATCTAAGCCTTGGATATTTCCTGTTGGTGAGAACATTCATACCCACCACATGGACTGCCAATATAGTGGGTAACTGTATACATGTGTATTCATATTGCAAATACTTTTAAAGTCTTATGAATCCCCTACATTTATCTCATTGATACATTCGTCAAAAATCGATGGATTTCTAATGATTTAAAATTCTCATTTGTACCTGGTAATAATTCATGAGAATTTGCGCCACATGCTATGGTCCTTTATCTGTTTATGATGGATCTACTAAGTACTATATGATCGGAAACTGTTATCAAAACTATTGCTCTCAATCAACAACGGGATTGACGAATTATGGACAGGGGGAATGGCACGATTTAAGCCTGTTACTGGAAGGATTGCTGTAAAACATCGATGAAAGATATTTGAATCGCTGAATCAAAGGGAACTGAGATGATTGGGAGCAGTAAAAATATGCCACAAGATCCAATTTATATTGAAACAAATTACAACAGTCCCTATGACTTGGATGAAAATCCACACCGAAAGGCTTTACCTTGAATGATTTTTAATTGAAGAGAAAACAGCCTGTGTACGTCATAACTGAATTTCTTTATGACAATGATAAATTAAACTCATACGAGGCCACATTACTAATCTGACATCAGTAAGAGATTATCCTTGGTTCGTTTTATGTCATGTAGGAACATTTGACTTTGAAACTTTGACAACCGAAACTTTGAACAACAGTCCGCATTCTTCGATCATGCAGGTTTGCCTTACAATGGGGACTACTTACGACCCTTCATATTTCCCTTAAACCTTCCAAGTTTCGTCAAATTAGCAGTATGCCATCATAGTTTGGCCCAAACATTTTCGTCCATCCAAATTTAGGCTTTTCTTAAAGGCCATTTTATGAGCCGGATCGAAAACGTTAGTGACTCCCAGAAGAAAAAGACAAGAATCCCAAGGCTTCACATTCCTCGAAGTGATTGGTCGTTAGCTTTCTCTTTTGTCACAAGTTCATCTTTATCTTATTCACACAGGCTGTGATGGATTTCAACAAAATACGTCTTTCCCTTTCCTCGGAGCTCCCTTTATAGGTCAGGAGTTGTGACACCAGTCGGTCTCTTTTCGCGTTTAAATATATGTCCCTATAGTCTAAACTTTCAAGATGCCGGGAATGTTTAGTAACAAATCTTACTCAACCATGTAAACGAATACTCGGAGAACTGTTGGTCTTGAACCATCATGTTGTGTAAATATTACCGTTTTATGCTATCAATCATCCAGAGTCAAAGGCGGAACGCCCCTGGGGAATCGCAATGTGAACTTTACCGTCGCAAGTCCTCTGATTCATGTTGGTGCCATTGCGAAACAAGGTTACGGGTCAAACGTCTTGAACATGAAAATAACGACTTGACAACAGTTTGTGGACTCCTATGAATCGAGAACCAATGTGAGGAATAGGTTGTCAAAGTATGGCGAAAATGTGGTGCTGACACTGGGTGATATCCCAATATTGCTAGAGTATTTCTTGTTAGGAAAGCTTATAAAGATACGTTTGTATAACTCCTGCGATGTTCACATATGAGGAAAGATGAAGACATAGCCTACATTATTAAAAATATGAGTGGAGTTATACCTTACACCAGTCGTATGAGGAGCAGGAGCAGGAGAAAGGAGGAGACGGAAACGGAGAAAGGAGGAACGTGAAAAGGAGAGGGGGAGCTCAAAGAAGACGACGAAGAAGCAGAAGGAGAATGAGCAGACGTAAAAGGAGGAGGAGAAGAAGAAGAAGAAGGAGGAGAAGGAGGAGGAGGAGAAGGAGGAGGAGGAGAAGGAGGGGGAATGGGTAAAAAAGGAACACGATAATTACTAGTATGCTAAGATTGAACAATCAACGATTTCTTTTTTGATTGATGGTCGTAGTTTGAGGTACATGTATGTTACTTCCATATCAAAATACGTTTATTCATGTCCATGTATGATGTCTGGGTGATCAGCCAGCCATAGATGTTGAACATTGGACGATATGTTGTAACCGCATAAGCCCCTGCATATCAAATGAAAAAAAATATATATATAGTTTGTTTTGAAGTTCGAAAATGAAATCCTCAACAGAAGGGCAAATGGATAATCCACCATGTCGCACATTCTCTGATTTTGTTTCTTTGTTTGTTTGCTTGTTGTTGTTGTTTGCATTTTCACGACGAGCACGTAGGCCTAAACACTAAAAATTCGAGTAGGCCTAAATACTCTATATCAGTTTGGGCATGCATGCACGTACACTGAAGATGCACAAAGAAGATACTCGAAGGAAAAAATTCACAGAATTTCTGTAAGATCCTAAGCCTATCTTCTTGGATTGTTTCCATTCGGAATTAGCTGTACGAAACCACAACTTGAAAAGGAGATTACATCTTTAAACCCTCCTCTTCGCTCGGAAAAGTACATTGTATCGTTGAATGTAACAAGGCTTCATCTTTTTTTCGACCGTGAATATTTGGTACGATACCAACCATGTAACCTTTGAGCGGAAGAGATTACTCGTTTGCAATCGAGACAGTATTCAGTGATTTTTCAAAATCTGGGGGGGGGGGCTGTCTCCTTCAAAATCTTGTCCGTATTTGTAGCTCCATTTGTTGATTCACAAGTGGCTATTATTGCGTGATTTCGTGAACAGCCACCCCGAAGATGTATACTCATTTAATTGATACTATTTAGGATATTTTCATAATCAGATCTTTTCTTGTTAGATCCACGTTTCAGAAATTTTCATTTTAGTTTAATTTGATTTTATGTTATTTAATTTCTTTCATTTGATTATATTTTATCTTTTATTTCATTTTGCAATATTTTATTATGTTTCTAGTTATTTGATATTTAATTGTTTAATGAAATTGTATTTCATGTATATGTCATTTTGTTGAACATGTTGAATGTTATTTATAAGCAACAAAAAACATTAGTTAAGCGTGACTTAAGTGCTTAACAATACTATATAACAAAAAAAAAAACAAAGTTTGCTTTTTGACATACATGTATTTAACACTGTTTGAATAAACAAATAAACACACAACTTCAGACAGTTATGCTGACACTCGTAAAATATGTACAGATAAAAGTCGGCACTTAAATCATTGTCAGCGGACGAAATTTTGCAACGTGGCACCCTATGGCGGGGGGGGGGGGGACTTGAATGGTCGCTCAATGATTTTCACTTTTTGAAAGCACATAATCATTTTGAACTGCAATTTTTTCAGGGCTTAATTTGTCAGAGACACGGGTAACATTTAGAATCGTATATTTCAGATTTTTTTAAAACGGAAAACATTGTTAAACGATGCCTTTAACACTCATCATGTTTTGCATTGTGGTCATTAAACCTCATGAGGCCCACGTATAACTATTAACATTCTGAAATCGACTCTTGTGAGATGGTTCGAATTACACGACAAATTGAAAATCTAATGTGCTTTGGTTTCATGTTTAACTTTGGTCTCAAAATTCATTACATCTCACACGATGTTTACCACGAGCGTGGAAATCGAAAAAAAAAAGTTATATCATACTGGAACAGAAGACACAATATCGATCAGCTGTGGTCTGCGCTTCCTTCTTAACTTGAGATGCTTCTTCATGGCCCACGTGAAAAGAGCTGATGGTCGCTTTTGAAGCTCGCAGTAGGCCTACAGTTAGATTACAGTGTAAGGTAATGCATATAAAACTTCCTAAATACTTGCAAAAGCCTAACAGTTGGAACAATCGTCTGATATATACGTTGCTTTTATCTTTAATGGCACTATTTAACATTGTCTGATTGTGGGGGTTCAGTTTGAAATTGCAGGACTTTAATATCCGATGATTCTGAGCTCCGTTAAAGTTCTTGAATGAACAAAATAAACATGCTTGAATACCAAACTTGCCGCTTGCAAGATGTATGGATACACATCACACAAGCATTACACACCTGACCAACTCTTAAATGTGACACATTGTAGTCAGTGGATACAATGGACATGACAAATTGGTTACTCACTGACTTTCACTCTTTTAAATCACCGATGATCGTTCTGAAGTACAATATTTTGGGGTTCATTTTTATACCTTCTTAGAGACACTTATATCATGGAGGATTCATGAAGCTGAGGTGTTTTTTTAAACTGAAAAAAATTGTAAAATTATGCCTTTAATGGTCGATTACTATTTGTTATTCAGGTAATGCAGAAGTCAGACCTACACAATGACTTTTATCGTTAACTCCAAATTGTTTACCGGTAAAGTAAATGTTTAACTTGCAATCTAAGGGAGATTCCATGTCAACTTGACAATGTAATCAGTTCATCACAAACATTATTTCAACTGATTCATCGGCCTACCAAATACTGAATAGAACGTGTATACATGAATCAGATACTCGTATAGTCAATAGTACCTAATTACAATGACCTATTAGTATTACTGTTGGAAGGGTTTGTGATGGGATGAAGATATCACACACTTGTCTTTGGGGTAAGTGCACAATTTACCAATGCTAAATGAAAATACAAAATAACTAATTGCATATACACAATGGATAAAATGAGCTTGAGCTATTTCCATCTTACGACATATTTTAAGATAGTGAACATTTATGTTTTCACTCTTTATTTGGAGTTTGTTTCAGCCAAGTTTTGGAAGCACCTTGAAGCAACCTGTAGAAATTCAGGCGAAATTGTGATGATGAGTGTTTGTGTTTATGTGTGCGTTGTGTGTGTGTCATGTGTGGTGTGTGTGTGTGTGTGTGGTTGTTGTGGTGTTGTGTGTGTGTGTGTGTGTGTTCGTGTGTGTTGTGTGTGTGTGATGTGTGTGTGGTGTCTTTTGTGGCTCATTCTCATCAGGGAATTCACGCTTATTTTGAAAATATTAACATGTATGCAAATTTTACGACGCAGTGAAAATATGTCGACCACCGGAGAAGACGCTCCCCTGAAAACGTAGACACAGAATAAAAAGATTGCTCGCTATTTTTAACATCATTTCTGACCGCTAAACTGATCTTGTTTTCACAGGTTTTACCACCTTGTTTTCATAACATTTATCTCCATTGAATGATATTTAGATAGCTAAATGGGTACTGCTTATAGCTCCACGGGAGATCTCTATTTCCAAACTTCTCAAATCCAGGCAAAATATGTGATACATACGACACAGCCGCTTAAGGAGTAGTTTGGACGCACGTTTTTCTAACCTAAAAACACCGATGGAGGCATTGCAATCGTATTCAACGTACAAGTGTGTTTATGTATGACATGACAGTAAATGACAGTGACATAGAGTAAATTTGTGTAACGATATCCAACTTTTATTCCATGTAACTTAATCAACTTAATGTAACAAAATCCATCTTTCGCATAATAAATTCGGTATGCTGCTAGCTTGAATTGCAACATCCGACGGCTGATTCCGGTTGCAACTAACCAATAATAAACATGGAAGTCATGGGTATTAACGGTGCAAAACCTAATGATACTTGTAATCCAATCATAAATGAAGCTGTGCTTCTTCCAGCGAAACCTTATGATAAATAGTCGTAACACTAACATATTACAGTATAACTTTAAAACACTACCGACTTTACCCTTCAACGTCACAAAATATATGAATGTTTTTTTTTTCTACAAAGATTCTGTGCAGCATGCAAGGGTGTTGCCAATCTTTCGATTCCCGACCACTGTAAAATTCCTTAAAAGTAACAACACATTGTCTGTGGTACTAAGATGGTTGAAGATAATACTCGTTGCTCCACAAGATGCAGAGAAACGCCTCTACATGTATAATGAATCTTTACATTTCGCACTGCAGTATACAGAAGCCCTGTATAAACAACTTAAAATACAGTTTGCATTTGGACGACATCTATCTGTTTGTGTAGCCCCAAAATACACAAATGATCGTAAAATGGAAGATCAAAGGCATGCTTTTCTAGTAAGCTTTACTTTTTGATAAGATTTAGTGTAATTTTGTATGGAAATCCACTTAGGTGGCTACTCTCAATCCAGTTGTAAAGGAACACGCAATATATTGCAATATCAGCAACAAAAATGAAGTAAAGTTGTCATACCATTGTATTGATTTTATAACTTGTGACTATAAGAAAAAGGAACATGAACAGAAATCGAAAGTGATATAAAACACTGATCAAACAATGGAAATAATTTATTAGGAAGGGGGCAAAAGGTACATAACTATTGTAACTGCAAAACAAAGAGACCGACATACACACACTCACAGTCACCAGTACAACGTAAAATACTTTGAAAATAATATTTATATTTTCTCGCGCATATATCCAGAAAATAAATGTAACATTCTGAACCTTTGGGGTGGGCAGACATAATGCATCGCTTTTCGAAGTTTCCATCATAAAAACAACATATCAAGAAGTGTTTATTATCATTTTGGCGTCGTATAGTACGTGACAACATTTTAGTTAAGTGGGGGTCAGTGGGAGAGGGGAGGAGTTACGAGTTTTTATTATTTCACAGGTTCCGACAAATTAAACCCTTGAGAGAATAGCGTTATGTGTGACAATTTGTTAGTACAGTATCTTTTACAAGCAGTGGCGCCATGGTACTAAATATGCTTAAAGACACTAATTAACTAGGTGGAGGTTCCAATAACAAATTGCTAATCTTTGATACTTGATTTGTGCTTGAGAGGACAAATAAATATAATCTAGAGTAAAAAAAAAGTTAGGAAAGTTATGCTGCCAAGAATTGTATGCACAAAAAATGGCACATGAAATTATGCATCAGGTCAACATCAGGCGAAAACGATTGTAAAAATGGGTACTGACATAGATTTCACTCTTTGAAAGCACTGAATGTCTAAATTATCACTTTCGGGTTCAATTTTCTGGGCGTTATTTTTAGACTTACTTATCAGAGACACGTAAAGCATGGATATTTATGTCGCTCAGATTTTTTAAAAGGGGAACATCATTAAATCATGCCTTTAAAACTTTCGACAATGCATGGAACACAAAAACAGGTGGTGTGGGAGACTGACATCTTTAGTCATCGCACACCACGCGCATGTGGCCAGCATAGGCCGGGGGTTTGACGGGGAGGGAGGTTTTGTTTCAAAAGCACACGAAACATCGCGACTACCGGTTAATGATGGCCGACAGTCAAGATTAGACTAATCCCCATTATTCCATTAAAGGAGATGAGTGATGACTGGGGATGTCCTTGCCTCAAATTGAGACGTGTCGGATGATTAACGGTATTAACATGACACATAGCAGACACACGGGAGTATAGGAGAATTTATGATGGATGGGGGTGTGCTTTATTAGGTATTGAAGCATGTAGGCCTATTTTTGGGTGAGTGTGCTAAAAATAAAAGAATAAAAAGCAAAGTGAAATTGCAAAAGAAAATTATAAATTCGTAAGAACAAATAATAGTTGTGTTAATAATTTGCATGATTTTTTTTCCACACAATGTATTCATATTGGTATATATTTCTTTATTCAAGGTATTGACCGATTGTGTTGGCTCAGTTGGTAGAGCGTCCGGCTCACAACCGGAAGGTCGGGGGTTCGAGCCCGTTCAAACCCCGGCCGCGTCAGACCAAAAGACGTTACAAGATGGGAGTTGCTGCTACCCTGTTTGGCGTTCAACGATTTACGGGATAGAGCAACGTCGATTTGGCGCTGCTCAGTGGCTGCCAGGCCCACAATCAATTGGGCAAAATGAATTTTCGGAGGATTTCTATTTCTGATTTGTTTCGAATAAAATGTGATTACTATTGGTGTATCATACCAATATAAGTTAGAAACAAAGTTGATCATGTTATGAAGAGACAAATTTTCCACATTTCGTTATCTTTTTTTGAAAAAAAAAATTGTTCACTCTTGTATTTGATTTATTTTAACGTGCAGAGATTCCCCTGTATTGAACATCGGCGAAAACAGAAATTATTATAGAGAAGGAAAGATGATGCAATGCCTACCGTACAGTCCCAAAATGTGAAGAGCCAATAAATAAATAAACAAATGAATGAATAAAACAAATAAATAAAAAATAAGAGTAATGAGACTAAATGTGCTTTAATGTTTTACGGTCAAAGCAGGGTTGATTATGAATTTCTTTATTTAGGCGCGGAAACAAAGGAGGTCCCCCGCAGGCCGCAACCCTTTCGACCCATGCTGAATTTGTTTCTTCTGAATCACTTAACATTAAGTACAATATTAAATGCAGTTTACACAACTACATGTTACCACCAGATTCTCCGGTTGTAGGCCACATTCCTGTGGGCGTGACGTCATATAGTTTCCATGAAAACTCTCGATTAAATACGCGACTAACAAAGAAACAGCACACACACTATGGTTACCCCCAAATTGATAACATCCCTAAAATGCTCGAAACATTTCCAACTTTCGAAAACCACATCACCAGGAACCGATGCCCAAATCCAAAAATGTAACGAACTGAATTAAATGACTGTA
Organism: Eucidaris tribuloides; assembly: GCA_001188425.1. Taxonomy (NCBI): domain Eukaryota; kingdom Metazoa; phylum Echinodermata; class Echinoidea; order Cidaroida; family Cidaridae; genus Eucidaris; species Eucidaris tribuloides. Next base: position 7,963 of record JZLH01S0028880.1, on the reverse strand, counting down.
GTGACGACGGTTATTTCAATTTCAAATAACATTTCGTCAAACACTTACTGAAACGTGTCCGTTATTTGCTACTAACGAAACTTACATTAATTCAAGAAATGTAACGAAAATTGATTTGTTTGCACAAGCCCTTTACCTCCTCATGCCACTGACACATCTTTGACACGTCTTTTTTCATGAGAACCAGTACAAATAAATAAATGATGAAACCGTTACCGTTTCCACGTACTTCTGTTGTTTTGTTATATTGACCGTTTCTGTGAAATATGCAGAATCATGCACTTGCACGTTCATAAATTACATACGTTACTTAGTTTATATTATTAACACGATTTATGTTGAGATAAATGAAAAGAGACAATTGATTGAGTCTTGTTGTTCCTAAGAGATACTGAATCAGAAATCTTGGATCTTCCACTGCTACAAAGAGTACTCAACGAACATTGACCTTATTAATACAATGGGATTTCATCATTTGTTTTGTATCAGGAGACGAAGATGTTGTGACATATGCAATATATTTCAGCTGTTTGTTCGTAACGAAAAGCGACATTTCATGTTTTACAGATAAAAAGTAATGACCAATGTGATTTATATTTCCTGAATGCGTAAAATGACGAATGGTTTGCGCCCGTGTGGGTTGAAAAGCTGACGTTGTTTTCACTGAAGAACAGCTGTAAACTTGGCTGCCTGTGTACTGGAAACGAAACGGACTTTTATCCTTTGGGTGTGATTTGTTAAGAGGGTCCTGAACTTTCCTGCCCACTTAGTACAGTCGTTAGATGGCTGCTTGAGAGCTGGTAAAACGGAACAAGACAGTGTCTTCCATTCCGAAGAGATTTGTCAAGAGGTCCGGTTCCCGTAGGTCGTTCCACGTTCAGTGAGGTTGAACGAGAAAATGGTCGGTTGAAGTCGACACTGGGGAAAAGCCGCGGACTTACGATGAGGTTTATACAAATGTCCAAGGTGGGGAAAAGGGAATGTTCACGTCCGAGCTTTAGTTTCTCGAGTGTGTCATAACATCTCGGAGCAGAGAAACAAATAACATAGAAGTCGATTCACGAACATCATGTATCTCCACGGTGTGCATGGTGTGGGATTATTGTTTCATACCTTTTGTACATGTAAAGGGAGATTTTCTCTGACTTCCATAAATTAATGCATTAAATGTGATAATTACTTTTTGTGTAATCCTTGTCATAAAGAAGATTGAAAAACAGATTTTGCTTCTTTGGTGTAGAACCCGGGATATGGCATAATAAGATGTTCTTACCCTATTATGACACAAAGTCAACCGAACAATCTATATCCAGTTTACGAGGAATTAAAGTGACATACAAGGAGTTAAAGGTGAATTTACTACAATTTATTTACTTTGAGATGCCAATTTTGCTTCAATATTTTGTCACCCGTTACAGGTTATACAATAATTGCACCCCCTATATTGTACCTTATTTGGTCCACATTTGCAGTTTCAAATGTGCGATATCTATATTAATAACATCTTAAAATTTAGAACTTTGAACTCTTTCGTTACCCAAGGTGCAACTTTACACCTCAAAACGTGGTGATATCGTTCAGGGTACAAGGTTGCACCTTCGTGGTGTCTGTATAGTTGTCACGTTTTCTATCAATATTGCAAAGAGTGCATAATATTTTTTTCTGCTTAAGAATTTTAATAAGTTTAAGATAATTCTGTTTTCTTTTGAAACCTTACAGAATCCGGGGAGTTGAGGTTGCGAGGGACGGTCAACGGGGAGGGCATCGTGGAGGTGATGCACGAGTCTCGATGGCATCTTATCTGTGCTACCACGTGGTCGCATGAGGAGGGCGACGTCGCGTGCCGTCAACTCGGGTACGAGGGCGTGACACGCGCCGTTCGGGTCACGCCGGGGAGCGACGAATTGGCGAACCGTCACGTCGTGCTGAGCGATATGCAATGTAACGGGACGGAATCGAAACTCATGGAGTGCAGACATTCTGGATTTGGGAATTTTACGGAACTGTGTCAGCCGCTTAAACTTCCCTGGGTATCGTGTATAGGTGCTGATGTTCCAGAAGACAGTGCCAGATCCAACGTTCTTCCAGCTGCAGATAGCGTACAGCCAACAACAAGTGAGTGACGAGTTGCTCAGAGCATCACATGCTACGTCGAGTCGAATGTCGGGGCAATGACAGACATAGAGTTAAAGAAGATAATGCAAACAATAAAATACCGCTCGAACTAACATTATGGGTTATTATATTGTTATAGAATTATAATGGGGTATAAATTTGAGAGTAAGAGCTTCGAACATAAAGATAATAATGGCGTTTAGTCTTCTAAACGGTTAAGTGTCATGCCACACAATTTCCCAGTTACCTTTTGATCACTGGAAGTGCGTCTTCTCCTTTACTTGGGAAGTGTCCATAGTCCGGATGGATGTTCAGCGCTCAGAAGCAATTCACATACAAATCTCTCCTGTCCATATAAATGCTAGCTTAAGAAGGTGTAACGTGAATAAATATCCAAGGACAAAGTCGTTTTGGTGGGATTTGAAGCAGGGATCTCTTGCAATGATATAGTCAGGTTCGCTATGTCGAAAAAAGGGGTTTCGTTCAAGTTTTGTGGAGATTTGTAACTTTTTACATTTTTGGAAAGGCCAGAGTCCAATGAACGCGGAAACCAATGTTGCCATTTGAATGGAGCCAATCTAAGGCCGCCATCTTGGATTTCAAAATGGCCGCCATTTCTCCCTGTTTTTATTAATAACTTCAAAACTAAGCAAGATATGGAGATCATTTCAACGATTATACCCACGTTTTGGGGGTAGAGGAAAATGATGGTGCATGTAAAATTTCATATTGATAACAGACATCTTGGAATTCAAGATGGCTTCCATGAGATAACTATGTTCACTCTGTTAGGAGCCCAACTTTCATTCAATATCAATGAAGATTTGTAGATTTTGTCATTTTTGGCAAGGGTTGGGTTTAGTAGACACAAAAACCAAAGTTTCCATTTGAATGAAGTCCTGATCCAGCCGTCATCTTGAATTTTAAAATAGCTTCCTTTTTTTATGCACTGATTTTATCAATAACTCGAATAGTGAGTAAGGTATGAAAGTTATTTCAACAGCTAAACCTACATTTTGGGGTATGAACATTGGTGTAAGTAAATCATAATTAATAAGGTTATCTTGATATTCAAGATGGCTGCCATTGAACATAATTTGCTTATACTTTATTATGCTAGGAGCCACAATGTCCGTTCCATGACGGCAAAGATTTGTAACTTTTGTCTTTTTCTGAAAAAAAAACATTATTTAGATTAATACAAACACCATTATTTTTATTTAAATGAAAGCCTCTTTTCCACCACCTTGAATTTCAAATTGGTCCCCATCAGAGTTCTTATTTATATCTCGAAAAGTTAGTAAGAGATGAAACATTTTCAGTGGCTCTAACTACATTGGAGACGTAGAGTGATGTGATGGAACCAGCTTTGATCTGTTTTGGCTGTTATTTATCTTAATATTCAAAATGGTTGCTATTGAAATTGTCTTGTATTTGATTAGTTCAATTATTTTATTTAATTCATTAGAATACATTTACCAAAAGAAATGATAGTGAAAGTTGCCCGAATTGAAACATTCATTAAATGATATACGCCTCTCTGTATATCCAACCACGTAGAAGTTAGCTGATTCCAGACAATGACGACAAACTTAATGCAGTTCGCTGATCTACTCCTTCGATCATTGTTAAAAAGACAGTCACATCGTCTGCTTGACACTTGAAATGGATAATCCATACTTGCATAGAAAGGTCCCCTGTTGTCATTAACCAAACCCTACACTCAGTCTGGTTATTAACTTTTAGGTTAAGACCTCTTTCAATGATTCCAAAATGTAAAATCCCTGTGGTTATATTTCTGCATTTTTAAATTCGAGGAAAGAAAGGGTACAACGTTTATATATCACCAGCATTTTTCTGTGTACTTGAACATACAAACAACTATATCATTTATAGTAATTTTCAAATATGCCCGTTGTCTGAATAACTTACTTTATGTCTATTTTTTTTTAAAACCTTCTATCTTGCTTCGCTCCATTATTGTATTTGATTAATTATATCAAGAATATTTGATAAAATATGTCGGATCTAAAGACAATTTGACTGCAACACTTAATCAATCAAAGGAAACTATTTTCGCAGTACAAAACAGTTCTACATCGAATGTTATCTGAAATGTTGTAAAACACACGATTATGTAAGGACTGGTAAACTTTTCGGCATTCGGTATTGCAAGAACACAGGAATCAGTGAAAACAAGATTGGGCGATTTACAACCACATCTTCATGTGTATTGAGTATTGCCCTTGCAATAACAAGAAACCCTTCCATTATATGACATTAAGTACATGGAAATTGTCTGTAGTATGAATCATGAAGTTATCATCGTCCCAGGAAAATACTTTCTTTAGCAGATCTTAATTTGTAATCCAGAAGGATTACAAATTATGAATTTATAATTTATAATTTATAATCCTGTCTTGGATCCTTGTTCTAATCTCTTCATATGTCAGTCCAGTCCATATCATCAAACTGAGTTTTTTGCTTTTCCTTCCTCAGTGACTGTCTGGCCAACATACACAAATCTCTTGACCTTGTATTCTATTGATGTGTAATTCTTGACTTTAAAGATTGTGTCGGGGATTTTCAAGTCCATTACTTCCCTTCATTATCAATACTAAACGGTAGTTTAGTACTTACAAATGGTGTGTTGAAGTTTGAGATCTCATACGTCATGAATTTATTGTTTTATGAGAAAAACTAATAACGACATGTTACCAGAATGTTGTTCTCTCCGTGAGTTTAAATTTTGCTCAATTGCGAATCGTGGTTATGTGTACCGTCGCAAGACCAGCGGAGCGCACTGATTGGTTAAACTCCGCGCGACCTTCAGCTACCGGCTGATCGGGCGATTTTGGAACGGCCCGTTCACGTCGACGTCACGGATTTTTTGAAAAGACTTCGAGTCATTTGGAAAAGGATGAAGTTTAACCGTCCAGATTTTCACCAAAATTCAATATTTTACCCCAAGTCTCTATGAGAGGTGTTTATTTATATTAATCTTCACATTGGATATGATTTCAGTTGATTTCACTCATGTAGATTTTTTTGACGCGCAAATGAATGACGTACACAATCTTTAATCTCGACACAAGGAACTGCCTTCTTTCATTTCACCACATTGGTCATTTTTCTTGGAGGCATTGATTAATTATGTCATTAAACATGTGGTAATAATAACGTGACCGTTTTTCTGTGGCACATGATCATAAATTACCCTTGACTATAGTGGTGAAATCAAGACTGTGAAAATTTGGAAATTTATGTTGTAAAACTCGCTTTGTGGTCTATTCTGGCGCTATAATTACAGCTCTGAATTTGTTTGTAGTGTTTAAAAAATATGAATATCTGCTTAGATCAAACTTTTCTAGTTGAAGTAGCTGTTTCTTCGAGGTAATGGAACTTGAGCAATACCTATTTGAAGGTGATTTCTGATCATTAAAACATCTACTTGGAAAATTTTGAAATTTTAAGTTGTTGAACTTGCTTTGTGGTCTATTCTGGCGCTATAATTACAGCTCTGATTTTTTTGTAGTGTGTTAAAAAGATGAAGAACATGTAGATCAAATGAATCCATCAGAATCAATGAGCAAGGACTTTAAGGAGGGCAGAGATTATAAAAGACGTAGTTTCGTTGTAAATTACTCAGTCATGATGCACATTTCGTATAACGCGAAGTTCTGTTAAAGAAAAACATGAACCAGGGCATTCTTCTCCTTAAAAAGTGATTTATTTTTTTTGTTGAAGAGAAGAGAAAGCGACCGTTGGACAGTTCCCTCACGAAAAACACTGTTTTATCGCTTGAAAAACACATAAAATAGAGCCATGTTTTCAAGGGAAAAGATGGGGAGGGCCCAATTTTTGCCACCCCCGAGGGCACTAAGTTGAGAGGCCAAATGCCCCTTTTGGGCACTTAATGTGCCTCTTCGTTGAAAGTATTCTCTTTATACGATGTGCGTCAGGGGCAAAAATACATGTAAAAATACATGATAAAAGGAAATCACCTTCAGGGGCGAATGTGCTTATTTCAAACAGGTTCCACTTCACTCAGTAAGGGTATAACTACAAACCAAAAGAAGGCACATTCAACTTTAAACATTTGCCTTTGCCTTATTTGCCTTAAAGTGAAATGGGGGGGGGGGGGCGAAACAGTAGGAGGGGCTAATTTTGCTATCCCATGAGGGCATTAAGATGATATGCCATGTGCCCTTTTTCTGCACAAAATGTTCATCTGTTCATTGAACATAATTTACCCAATAATGTCTCCTCTGTACTGAAAACATGTACGCGCCCCGTCAGGGACAAACAAGAAAGAAAATGAAGCATAATGAAATATAGTAATAAAAGAGAATCATCACATCGACAAAAAATGTTGTAAGAATTTTTTTAAAAGTGTCTTTTCAAGGCACATTGCATTTTGAAAAGGGGCATTTTTCCTTTCCGATTTTTTGTGGGCATGGGCAAGTGGCCCCTGCCCGCCCCCCCAGTTCCGCCATCCAGAGCGATCCCATCAGGCTTTCAGGAAGAGAGATCCATTGCAAGTTGTGCGCGAGCATTTGACATGACCCGAAAAAAAATAACCCGAAAGGCTACGGTTTTTTTAAAGTTTATTTAAGGACTTATACCGCAACACAAATTTTGAGGCTTATCAAAGGGGGGGGGGGTAGCGGGGTTGCTGGACCCCTTGATCCACCCTTGGTGTCTGCTTCTTTTAAGTACATTTTTATGAATTACTCACCCAATGTACACCATTTTGCTAATCCATAAGGATGAATATTGCAATCATCATATAATTAATTGTTTAGTGGCGGCCATCTTGGAATCCAATATGGCGGACATATCAACACTGACTATGACAGGTTATCTTTCTTTGTATCAATATCTTTGTGGGCACATAACCTTAAAAGTTAACGCAATATCGAGTTTATTAACAAAGATATTAACTGAAACACGTAAAACGGCGGCCATTTTGAAATCCAAGATGACGACCCTAAAATGAATTGTTGCAAATGGCAACATTGGTTTTGGTGTTGAGTAAGGTCAACTCTCTCAGAAAATGCCGTTAGTTGCAAATCTCCACGAAAATTGAACGAAAATACATAAGGAACCTGACTAATATATCCATGAGTGACCAAGGAGCGGCGATATATCGATATGGCGATATATCGTGAAATGAAACTCGTATCAATATGGCGATTATGGAAATCTTGGTTTTATCGATATACCGTGTGTACGATATTTTGGCGATATATCCCTATTTAGAATTCCCTTTGTTAAAACCGTCAAACAAAGCATCAAATACTCTCACAGACTTCAGCCAGGGCGCCTCTACGACCTTTTAAAAATGAATGAATTACATGTATCTTCTGTTTCCACTTGTAATTGCTGAGTACTATGACAGAAGAAGTATTGAGGTTACTCAAGTCTTGGATCGCCACTTTATTCCCATTAACATGAACCAAAACACTTGAGCATATACTTTCAAAACAGCTTTATATCTGTAATTGACAAAGCAAAACTTCCGTCACTGTTCTTAAATAATAGTATAGATCTCTTTCTAGGTGATTACTTTACCATCTTATGAAGATGACCGATTATTCCATTTGGGTGATTCCCCTTTCAATCGACAGGTATACCATTCGATACTTTCCCGCCACCAGAGGTCCAACAGGTCGGCAGCGACAGGGTGACGATCAGCTGGTTGGACTGGTACGATCGGGTCCAGGAGAGCGACCCCACCGTCTTCAGGGTGAGGATTCTAGTCAGGTACCGTCGGGTAGAAGCTCCTGGAATCCCGAGCGATGCGAACTACACTCTCGCCACGGAGACACCCACTTACTGGACGCAC
>JZLH01S0028871.1:10031-20923 GCA_001188425.1 Eucidaris tribuloides | reverse complement strand
CTGTGGGTATAAAGTTTAGCTTGTTGCGGTCATTGAAGACTGTTTTTTCCCAATTGGTGTTAATAAGAAAGAGGAAAATGTTTTCATTAAGCTTTGGGTAGTTAAGTTTAGCATGTTGTGGTCATTAAAGACTGTTGTTTCCCAATTGGTTTTACTGATTAAACAAAATGTTAATTGGATGCATTCACGGCCCTCAAAACTATCGCCAAAGTTATGGCAGTGAATGTAGCCAGTAATTGATTTTTCAAAATAATGATGTGAAGACAGTCGATAGGGGTGTCGTAGTAACTGAATGTGTTAAAATTGTTAATATCACAGCCATATTTTTCTAGCTATTCAATCTTTGGCCACGTCTCAGATGTCATGATGTTCAATTCATACAAGCACAAGCTAAGTTTTGGTCGATTAGACATTTTTTTGTCAATCTTTCACAAAGTAGTCTATTGTCAACCAAGACATCAGAAAACAACTTCTAACCTACAGAAAATTGTTTACAGTGACAAATTATGATGTTTAAAGTAGGAGAATATCTAGCAGCATGTACATTTCCTATGGGTTATGTGGGGGCCCCCTCCCCTCGACATTTTACAGCTTGAGCAATATCTCTAAAACAGGAGAGTTTCAGAGCGAGTAATTTGTATGGCATTGATAGATCATATGGGTGAATCTACAAAAACATAATTGCAAAGAATAACATTTTTTGATACCATTTACCAAAACTATACCTTGGTTTAACACAAGATACTAAACATAAAGAGGTTAATGACCTAGTCCAGTCCTGCTTCATGCTTTCCTCATCAGCTCATGGTGTTTGCAATATTGAAATAACACTTTCTTCATCATTACTGTCATTTTCATCCTCTGACTCATCATCATTAAAGTCACTATTATAACGCTATGACGTATAGATTTCGGTTAGAGTTCAAGTTATAGCTTTTGTGCCCTTGAGTAAGACACAGTATCCCCGTACCTCATCCCTCAGATAGGTTATAAACCCAGAGGTCCCGCATGCTAACGACCAATAATCTTATCAAAATAACAATGTTCTGTTATTTCGTTTCTTACAAAAAACTAAGTACTTTAGTAATAAGAGTAAATTATGTTTTCTGAAACATCATATTTGAACTTCCATGTGTCGGCCGGAATAAGGTCAAATTGGTTATTCTGGAAAAAAACCTGTTTAAATGACCAATTATCATGAAAGGGGAATTAAAGTGACATGTAATTAAAGTGACATGTATGCACCTTCATTGCAGTATACATGTATGCACCTTCATACCGTACATGTATGCAGTATACATGTATGCACGTTCATGGTAGGTACAATGTGGATGTTTATGAGTCATTATTTATAAATCATTTATAAATTATTCCCCAGATATCATATTTGTCCAAAAGTCTTCAAAATAACCAATAAACATCACATGCAATATTATTGTATCGTGGAATTAGTACATTTTACGCATACCCTTCGTAAAACCCTTTGTGATCTGTAATAATCGTAGAGTTTGAACGAAATGACAAAAATAGATTTAGGCCAAAAAATGGCCCCCAAAATCACATTACACTTTTTTTTTAATTTTTATTTCTTATTTAAAGCGTTCTTTATAATAATATACAAGGATAGGCTGGTCAAAACTTGGGAACAAAAACTGAGTTGCCGAGGAAAAAATGTAATATTTTCTTACCCAAAATGAAAGGAAAAACACCCATCTTGGCCCCAACAGTGGGCAACTTGATCAAAATGTGAAATGATGAGGTAAATTAGAATGTTTTCTTGTGGTCTATATTTTTTAAATATAAGTCCTGCTTGTTTCACTCTACCGGAAATTAGTCTTAACCCCACAGTCATAAATTTTACCAAAATGATAAAGTCGCAATTTGTTCCGAAAATTTACAAAATAAGAATGTTGTTATTAGAGTAAAAAAAAAACCGGCTAACAGGAGTCTCTAAACTTTTCAAATAAGACCAGTTTCACAAGAAACTTGGCAATAGTGGGAAAGTTTCATTTCTGAATGCCAACACCTTTTTTTAAAACTAAAATGATGAAAATATACATTTTTTGGCCCTCAAAATGACCAATTTGATCAAATACCAAAGGCTGACAGTGATTAGAAGGATGTTTTGATATCTGTATTTTCTATTACGCAAGTCATGTGTTTCCCAATCGCTTAAAATTGTTTTTTGCCTAAAATCTCACTTTTTACACAAAATAATGAAAAATGGCATTTTTGGCCCCAAAATTCCTTCCAAATCAAAATGTCATGATTCGTGTCAATGAGAATGCTTTTGTAAATCAATACACTTGTCAGCTACGATCGTCCTCACACAAACTTTGCAACCACCATGACAATATTCCAGTACAGAACTCCAAAACTTGATTTTTGACCAAAATAGATATTTTTAGCCCCAAAATGGCTGCAATGTCCAAAACGAAACGATTGAGCACAATAATCCTGCTTGCTAGATATCTGCGCAATTTTCTAAGTAGATAAGGCTTGCTAAAACTTTGGAACCAATTCTGAATTACAGAAGAACAATCTTACTTTTCACCAAAAAATGATAACATTTGACATTTTCTATCAAAAAATAGCCGAACTGACTAAAATGTCTAGAAATGGGTAACTTTTATTGGAATCAGCATCCTCTTTTACATAAGTCAGGGCTGTTTCACCTTACTCATGCGCAGTTTTGCCCCCCAAATCTGATTTTTACCAGAAATGATAAAAATAGTCGTTTTTTGCCTAAAAAATGGCCAAAACCCTAAAAATGTCATGAGTGCGGTCAATAAGACTGCGTTTATTAGATTCAGCACAAAATTCTACATAAGATAAGACTTTCAAACCTTCCCCAGCAAAAATTCTGATTAAAGCCAGTTATCTCCTAGGGTAAATCGCAAGTGAAATATGTATTTACCATGCCTAGAAAACGTCTTTGGTATGCGTATTTTCATAAAGTTGTGGGAGGGATACCACCCTCCCCAGCTCGGTCGCTTTGCTCCCTCGCATAGTATGACTACTTAATTACAGTTTGTCACATACTTCCTGTACATCTTTTTGAAAGCCTGACTACACATTCCCCGATAATCTCTATAAAATATATCTTTAAAATATGTCTTTACCATGCCTAGAATCACGTCTTTTCTATGCGTATTTTCAAAAAGTTCCTACTGTGGGAGGGGGTATCCCCCTCCCACACCCCCGGTTGCTTCGTTTCCTCGGAAGTATGACCCCAATTACAGTTTTCACATACTTCCTCTTCATCTGACTACAATTGACTACAATGATCATCCCTAATATTTTTTTCAGATTGTATACCTTTAAAATATGCAATTACCATGCCTAGAATTACATCTTTTCTATGCGTATTTTCAAAAAGTTCCCCCTCCCACACCCTCCCCCGCTCGCTCGGTAAGCTCCCTCGCATGTTTCCGTCAAGCCCCCAGTAGCCCCCCTAAAATTTCTGCTCTAGAACCGCGCCTGCCCACACCCTCCTCCCCGCTCGGTCGCTTCGCTCCCTCGCCGAGGATCTCACACTGTTTCATTAATGTGCCCCCATCGAGATTTTGCCCCTCCAAAACTAAAAGTGTTCCGGCGCGCCTGATCATGTAACAGTATTTCTAGTTAAAAACAAAAATCTGAGTTACACAAGCCTCCATGCTGCTAATGTCTCTGATAAGGTCTAGAAATGAAACTTTGATAAAATTGCATCTCAAAACGATCATTAAGACCTTTCAAGAAATTAAAATAAATGAGCGACCATTCTTACATAGACTCCTTTGTTATAGAATTTTGATCCCTAGGGGCATTAGTTAACTTTTCTGCATATATTCGTGGGAACATAATTGTGTTTTGTGTTCTCTGGTGTTTACTTTTCCATTCAAACACTATCATATGTAAAAATGGAAAATTACATGACCGGCTAGTGGGTAAAAATGTGTAGATGTTGAGTCATTGTTGCATTTGGGCAGGTAAATTTTCTTTCAGGAAGGTAACTTTTCAAAGTTATCTGCCTAACTGTACAAACAATGCCAAGATTCAGCCCTGGGCACACAGCACCGGGGCAGCTTCAAAGCTGCGCAGAAAAATTAATTAAATTTAAAAAATACACAAAATAGACAGACAAAAAGAATGAATAGAAAGAGATAGAAAAAAGCAAGGTAAAAAAGAGAAAGAAGGGGAAAGTAGGAATGAGGAAAAAAACACATTGCAACAATTTTGCTTTTGGTGCATTTGTTCGAAAGAATATGTTCGTAAGTTCTTGACGAAATTTGTGTTTCATTTACAACTATTTCTTCTAGGATATGAACGAGCCTGCAAGTTTCGTCCACGGATCTGTGGATGGCTGTACCAATAATAGATATGACAACCCTCCATTTTTACCACGTAAGTGTTGATACAGACATGTATGGTGCCCTCCCCCCTCCCATGACAAAAGGGCATAACTGACATTTTGGTGTTTTTGAGATATTGAGCAAAATGTATTTTGTTCAACACGTAAAGCCCTATTCAGTGTCCTTTTAACAAGCGGATTATGAAACAAAAGGACACTTCCAAGTAATATTTTTTCTGCTTGTTTAACATGATGTACTGATTCCCCTACACTATGAAACTCAATTTTGAACAAAAAAAATGCCAGTTATGCCCTTTTGTCATGGGGGGCAGTTTAATGATGTCCACTTGCGAAACAACGAAAATTTAAACATCCCGATAGGTCATAGGAAGGGCATTTTTCTTTCTTTACTTATTTTTTTATTTATTTATTTATTTATCTATTTATTTATCTATATATTTATTTATTTATTTATTTATTTATTTATTTATCATTTGATTCACTCATTAATTGATTTGATTGATTGATTGATTGTTTGATCGAGCTGTTTCAAGTAGTAACGTTGTCATTTGAATTTCATTGAACTTAATTATGCTTGCGTGAAATACGACATATAAGTTTGACAAATCTTATATCCACCCGTTAGACTTTAGAGGCAAGAATTACCATCAAAACCCGTTTTTTCACACAACATTTGAATTCTTGTTTGTAACAACGTGTAATTCATCAAAAAGAAATAAACATTTTGTTTTTCTTAATGATTCGTGACCTCATTAGAACAGTTTCCCTTATTTGTTGTTACACGGGTTATCTCAGACAAATATGAAACAAGCATACATTAAAATTCAGTGCGTATATCCAGTATCAGCTGTACATCCCGGTTTACAATATGAACTGATGAGGTGTTGTTTAAAAATTACACATATGTTTGAAAATTCAAACAGCAGTGTTATTTCTGTGTGTGTGTGGGGGGACAATAAATATGAACAATTGAACATTGCCGTTGAAAACTTTAAACACTTGTTTAAACTTTTAAACAACTGCCTGATCAGTTCAAATAGCAAACTGGGTTGTAAACATTTATACAGGCTGTTTAATTTTAATTTTACTGCACGCATACTTCACCATGTTCACACAATGATTTAACTTTATTTCTGTGTAATATCTGCAGAGATATGGGGCGCTACGATTTACGACAAGACTATCTGTATGAACTCCATTCAGCATGTGACAGCAACTGATAAAGAAAACCATTACAACATGCACAGTTTGTACGGCTGGAGTCAGAGCGAACCAACGCTAAAGTAACAAAATCTCTGTCATATCGCTGAAAATATTGTGATACTAATGATGGAATTGTGCTGGCAGTAATTGATATATATTATCAGCAATATTATAAGTTAATTCTGTATTTTGACCAACAGCATCACCACTATGGACACCTTCATCACTATGAACACCATCACCACCACCACCAACACCACCACTATCGTCAGTCCCCCGCCAGCACATTGACAACCACCGCCACCAAACGTATACCACCACCACACCACGACCATTACCAGTACCAGTACCAGTACCAGTACCACAGTACTACTACTATTACCACCACCACTGCTCTACACTACCACCACCGCTACCCCTACTGCCAATTCCACTATAGCATATTCCACTATAGCATCTGTAACTACGATTGCACTTATGTTTCGGCTACTAAGTACTCGGCGAAGAAGAAGGAGAAGACTACTTCTACTACTACTACTACTACTACTACTGCTGCTGCTGCTACTACTACTTCTACTACTACTACTGCTACTATACTACTACTGCTACTACTACTACTACTACTACTACTACTACTACTACTACTAATAATAATAATAATAATAATAATAATAATAATAATAATAATAATAATAATAATAATAATAATAATAATAATAATAATAATAATAATAATAATAATAACAATAATAATAATAATAATAATTAATAATTAATAATAATAAATAAGGAGGAGGAGGAGGAGGAGGAGAAGAAGAAGAAGAAGAAGAAGAAGAAGAAGAAGAAGAAGAAGAAGAAGAAGAGGAGTTCTGTAGTATCACCTGTAATAGTATTATAGTTTGGCAATTTAGATTTAAACCCTACTCGCACACTATCGTAGTGCTGAAACAGAGTATTATTACAAGTGAATTTCTCAAGCGGATTGTATGGTTTTTTTTCTGTTCCTCTTATTTACAAGTGCTGTAAGAAGTCTAACTGGTAAGAGGAGCATCGTCATTACTCGGTCAACGTTCCCTAGCAGCGGGAAATACATCGGACATTGGCTGGGGGATAACGCATCGGAATGGCCTCATCTATACTATTCAATAATTGGTATGTGTCTGTTTCATTTTTTTCATTTGTTACATTATTTTTCATAATAAATGTCAGTTATTAGTTCCTGCTCTTTTCTCATAACTTATAAGCTTCATTTTTCTCAGTCCTCCTTCACTACTTGTAAACACAACCAAAAAAGTAACTACCCCCTTTTTCAACATACCATAACTTTTTAACAAAACAAGTTTGTGCAAAATAATTTGGCAAGAGTGTTTCTACACTCATTGACTAACTTCTGTGTAAATATGTGATTGATCCGTCAGGTCATGTATGAGTGAGCATGCATTAAAGGTGATAATGCCACTTTTCAAAAGTCACAGGAGTCATCTCTTATACCAAAATAATGGTAAATAATGACATTTTTTGCTTTATTTATAAAGTGTGCTCACTCAACCATGATATGGTTGAAAAATATAAGATTTCAATTTTTACAATTCACTTAATGGATTTTACAATTTCAAAATTGAGAATGGTGGAAATTTCTAAAATGAGCTCACCGAAGCGTAAAATATACCAAAAGTGCCAAAGGAGGTATAAGGGGATCAAACGATAGATGATTAACATAAATAGCGATTAATTATTCACCAGAAACAGAATTTGTCAAAATCCTGCATCAAAAATCCCCCCAAATGACCCTGGTGACTTTTGAAAAGTGACATTTTTGCCTTTGATATGTGCTCACTCAAGCATGTCTTGATGGATCAACCACATTTTCACACAGAATGTAGTCAATTAGTGAAGAAAGACCCTTGCCAAATTATTTTGCTCACAACCGTGTTTTTATAAAGTTATAGTATTTTGAAAAAGGGGGTAGTTACTTTTTTGTTGTGTTTAGTTTAATTCTGTAGTATGATAACGCGACATATTGTTTCGATTATTTATTTAGTCATAACAGGGAGCTTCTGAATATATTTTTCAGTTTGTATAACAAATATATTATTTTAGCTGAAGACTGTTAAAACTTTGTTTGTATTAAATCTTATTTTTATCACAGGAATGCTCGAATTCAACTTGTTTGGAATTCCTTACGTAAGTGTTATTCATAATCATGTATGTCTTGACTTTCCTCATCTAAATCAGTAATTACGAATAGGGTAAACTGTGATAAGGAGACGAAAGATAAATGCAAAGAGTTACGTTTTTGTGTTTCGACTTGGTTTTACTCAAATATTTTGTTTTGTTTATAGTCTCTTTGTTTAGCAGAAAGTAGGGAAGGTTTTGATTTTGTCCGATGAGGAATTTGGCATAAAGATATCGATCATGTCTATAGGAATATGACGCGAATTGCCACACCTTAATACCATATAGTATATACTGTATATAGAAAGGTTAAAACTAGAAAAAGAAAGGAGGGTAATACGGGGAGGGAGAGGGAGGGTGAGTTGAAAGGGAGGAAAAGAGAAAAGGAGAAGCTTCTATACAGCTTTGCAGATCTCTGATGATCGAACGGCATGCGGAAATCGGAGTAACAATAATTGTATGTTTTACTGTAGTTCCCTCCCCCCCCCCCGAAGTCACTCTCCGACAGAATATGTGCTACTCAAGCGTGTCCACACACATGCGCATAGTTCGAAGTCTAATTTGCACCCATGGCGTCACCTTAAAAAAAAAAAAAATCACGCCATAAATGGCTTCAATATGGTCATATCGTCACCCACAACTACCCTAAGCGACGTATACATCATCACGGCACCAAGTAAAATACCCATAATAACTTTTAAAATCAATTACCCTTATTAAGCATGAAAACAAAAAAAAATGGCACTTTTAATGTACAAGTACATAAGCTATTGGGTGATATCACATTTAATTGGCATGCAAACAATCCCAAACACCAATCAGTGTTAGTCATATCAAGAAAATACTCGTGATCAAGAGATCATTCCCTAAACACTGTTGAACAATATGCAATTCATACTCTAAATCTCGAAGCGATTGAGGCGATAGAAGGTAAAAGCACCCCATCCCCCCCCACGACACCTTACGGCTGAACAGACCCTTTTTACGCTTTTTGTGGATGCGTTTGAGTACCACGTTATTGACTGAACCTCCTGGAAGTCTCCTCCTCCTCCTCCTCTCTGTCTCTCTTTAAACACCACGCTTTTGTATTTAAGAAGTTAATCATGTCCAGAACAAATCATAACTAATACAAAAGAAATACTCATACATCGGACATTTTTTTATTTACTTCTATTGTTCCAGACAGTAGAAAGAGTGCTTAGATGACATACTGAATGTAATAGGGACATACTACTTTAAGATTCCGAAGTGTGCACATAAAATTGAATAGTATTATTAGTGATAGAACGGTATATAGGCATATAATACTCTGACAAAATAATGTTGATAATATTGAAACCCCCTTTGAAGAACCAACAAAAACTTCACATTTTCCTCATAAAAGCAATGTATTTGATTATCACTCTTGTAGATCGGAGCTGACATATGTGGTTTCTTCGGCGATACAACAGTCGATCTGTGTCGGCGATGGCATCAAGTTGGTGCCTTTTATCCCTACGCCCGTAATCACAACACTCTTGGTGCCATGGTAACGTAATTCCTATCACCTTGTTGGTCAGTTATGATTGCTTGAATGCAGGAAACCAATTAAAACAGTGTTAATTTTGAAAGAAAATAATCTTACATTAAAGAGCAGTGACATGATTGGCTGAGGTTAAAACAAATGCCACTAGAACCAAAATGAGCTAAAACATATATCAATCTAACACAGGCTAGAGTGTATATTCAGGCTAGAGAGATTTGTCTTGAATTTGTGTACTTGAGAAGGAACAAGCATCAATTTATCAGTATTGAATTAATCTTCAGCCGTGGTAGATACTGATCCCACAGAAAGCTACACAACAAATTTCACCGTCATAGCATTTTTGATAACAATTCTATAACAAAGAGGAAATGTGCGAGTATAGAATTTTCACTCTAGAAACTTTCGACAGTATACGTAATTCTAGGAGCATTGTGTTCTACAAAATTGAAAACTACTTCCGATCTTGCCATTGACCTGTAATATCAAGACAAGTATAGCTTTGAAGGCCTCCACACTTACCAAATTCTCTCATTGAAAGCCTTGGTCTGACAATAATAATACCACATCAGGATGATTATGACAAGCTGGAATGACAGTTCGACACCATGGGATAAGGATTACCTGTCATGTCCAAATAACATGTCTCTTGTAGTTACTAATATTCTATATTTCGTATATGTCTACAGCCTCGTTTTCTTTGGGTTTATTGAAAATATGGCAACTACAAAGGAAAACATACTGTTTTTTTAACAGCAAGAACTCATTATTTAGTTTTAAAACAGAATAGTATTGATGTACGTGACACATTTTTTTTTTGGGGGGGGGTTACGATACGACATTATTTTAAAATAATGAAAATTTCTATTGTTTGGAAAAAACAGTCGAAAACAATGTAACTACTGATGCAATGTATGTATATTTTGATATTGTGCAACTTGGTCTTAAAATATGGATAAACATATAAATCAAAGTAATGATGCTATCGGATATCAAAATAAGACTGCATTCTCAAAATCGTCATGTATTAATTGCAGTGGGATAAACTACGGTTGCATTTATTGTCACAAAAACGGTATTTTCCTAATAGTACATGTATAACAATGATTAAGTGGTTGCTTGTCGGTAACGTGGGATACGAGTTAATGGAGGATATATTCATCGTTACTTCCCATTTGATTGGTATTTCCAGCCTCAGCACCCGGCGTATTTCGGCGAGGAATTTGCCTTAGACGTGAGAGAAGTCCTCCATATCCGATACCGGCTTCTACCATACCTGTACACTCTCTTCTATCACGCCCATACCCGAGGGTCGACCGTCGTCCGCTCACTAATGCACGAGTAAGAGGAATTTGCTATAAGGCTAATATCCGCTTCTTAATAATGTTCGTGCTATAAACAGTCGAATTTGAAATTCTTCAACTGCGTCATTCAGTAAAGTTTGCTTTGTTTAACTCTTAAAGGTAAATGACATGATTGGGGGTAGTCCTCAACTTGGGCTGAAACTACTCTAGAATCAAGTAAACAGTGCAAGGATTATCCTGTGAAAATCTTGTAGTCAAACGTTGACTCATTCTAAAATAAACAATGTCAATATCACTCGCAGCACGGAAACCTGCTGTGTGGCTCTCTATGCGG